>CM076581.1:118874900-119172749 GCA_034641835.2 Pinus albicaulis
ATTCAACAGCAGCGAGCTAAATGGCATGATGCGCTCATCAAAAACAAAGTCTTCCACGAGGGAGACTGGGCTCTGTTATACGACTCTCGGTTTCAGGACTTCCCTGGAAAACTTCAGACTCGATGGTTGGGACCATACGAAATCCAGAAGGTGCATGACAACCGAACCCTTACTCTAATTACCATTGACGGTTCTGGATATGCATTCAAAGTGAATGGCCACCGAGTCCGTCTCTATCGCAAACCACTCACTCGGGAATCCTTCTGCCAGCAGCTACGCCGAGACACTGATATGGAGATCTTAGGAGAGGAGGAGAAATCTTCCTCACCTGTAATTCATTAAGGGTTCATTTCTTTTTGCAATTTGTACATAAGTTTTTGTTTTTGAGTGATTCTTGTACATAAGTTTGCATTTAAATATTTTCTTGTCATTTTTTGCTGTTCCTTTTCTCTCACAAAGTTCGATTTTTGCCCTTCTAAAAATAGCATTTGCGTGTTTCTTATGATGTTGGTTTTGCTTGTTTTCCTGTTCCTTTTGCTGTTCCTTTTCTAAAGGAACAGCATTCGGGATCTCTGCTGTTCCTTTTTCAAAGGAACGGCATTATTACGTTTTCTGTTGTTCCTTTTGGTTACCACTGTTCCTTTTTCTTCAAAGAAACAACGTTCTTTTATTACTATTGTTCCTTGTTGGCATTTAGAGTGTTTTTATAGTATTTTTATTTTTTCCGTTCCTTTTCCAAAAGGAACGGCATTTGCATTTTTGCTGTTCTTTTTTTTCTATCATCCGTCGTTGTTTCTTTTTCAAAGAAACACCTCTAGCATACTTTTGCTCTCCTTTTGAAACAGCTTATCCCTATTGCTGATCTAAATTGAGAATGCTTCTTGCCCGTCTTCTTTCTAGTCTTTAAGATACAGCTATGTATTTGTGCAATGAAATATAAAATCACAACATACCAAAATCTGCAAACCATAAATCGCTATATCTATAAGGCTTTGCATTAGTAAGAGGACAAATGGAAGGACATACTTATTTCTTACCTTTTGTTGACATGGTTTTACTAATTTTGCCCTGATTGGTTATCTTTATCATGCTGATTCCCTTAATTTTTTTTTTTTTTTTGATTAAAACTTGGGAATAAGAGCAAAGAGCTTATATCTTCCTATTGAGATAATAAGACTTCTTCCACCATTCCTACTCTTAAGGAGTGTTGAACCACCCTTTGTGTATAAATAAGGAAAAGTATCCTATAAAAAAAAAAAAAAAAACATATGTGAACATGATATGTGAAGTGTCAAATGCAGGATAGGGGGTCTCATTGAGAGCCAACCTACCATGATCATGAGGATGGAAGTGAAGTGGCATTCCCATTATGGCCACCACACCAGGGATATGGTCCAAAAGGTATATCAAATCAACGAACCTTGGAACAGGAGGTCTCATCACGAGCCGGCCTGCCCACGTTTCGCTCTGTCCTCGTGAATGGCATTATGGTTAACTGGTCACCAAGCCAGCATAATGGTCTACATTTTGACATAACAACATTCCTAAGTATACACAAAGGATCATGGTTCCGAGGGTGAAAAAACAACTCTGCCAAGGTTATGGACACCTGTTGGCAGCAGAGTACTGTTAATGGTATTGAAGTCACCTTGCTTACACCAATGGGTAAAGATACTAATATTCTTTTGTTTCTTATATCCTAGGAACTAATCATATGTCATTTCCCGATTTATATATCACATGAACATTTATCATTACCAATCATGGCAACGGAAGTGACCATGACCACTTGAGATTGGCAAGTACGATACATGCCCTATCCATCAGCCTCAAATCATAACACAGCAGCCATTTATATAATACGCGATCAATTCTCCACCTCGATTTCGGTAATTCGTTGTCCTTTTCAACATAGCATAATTCCATATGCTGTTCCTTTCTGACTTGATTGCAGACCGAGTGCCGCTCCTTTATTTGCCGGCTGGGACAGCCTATCACACTGCGGGGGGGGGGAGGTTAACCTCATCATTCCCTGTATTACGTGTCAACTCACCATTCGGGAAAACTAGTATACGACGGTTTGGCATATTTTAACGGCATGGCATTTCTATTTTCACACAAGTTGCTTTCTGTTTCACTGTTGCATACTCTGTGTTTTCTTGCGATTATCATCCTCTCTGTGTTTCAAACAGAAAACGTTTTTGCTGTTCCATTTAGAATTCGCAGTGAAACCATGGGAGGAAGGGCAATTCGAAGCGAGCCTCAACAGTTGACGATCTCCGCTGCTGCCCGGGAGATCCTGGAAAGAGCAGGATGGTTGAATTATTTCAATCGCCTACAGGAGTCCAATGAAACAGTAGCGATGGAATTTTTGCAGAACCTACAGGATGATCACTCCACAGTAAGGGGGAAGCGGATAGCGGTCACTGATGACATAATTGCAGAAGTTTCAGGACTACCAGCCACCGGACCGGTATGGACATTAAAAAGGAACGATTACAGAAGGTCATGGAAATTTTCCAGGATGAAGGCCAGAATTTGACAATTAAGGGGAAGGGAGTTCTGCCAGCAACCCTAGGAGAACCCTGGACGGAGCTAGCAAGAACAGTGCAGAGCTACATAACCTGCGAAGGAAGGAAAGACGTGGTAAGACCACGACATCTTAAACTTTTAGCTGTTTTAAAGCAGAAATGCTCTGTAAATTTACCTGCACTCCTGAACTCCTTACTGCATGATGCTGCACAAAGTATAAAAAAGGCACAGCACGTAGAGTCAGTCGTTAGTCACCATGGGTTGATACGACTAGTTGTTAGTTATGGTCTCACCCAGCAGCAGAGCAGCTGGGAAGAACTGATTGCAATGATTGAGGGGGGATTGACTGAGCCATCCCCAAAACGTAGACATTCTATAAGCACACCAGAGCGTCCGGCAAAACGCAGAGGATTAGTACAGCAGGAACCTGTTGCTAGTACATCGGAACAACCAGAGATATCTCAGGAATCGGCAAAGCGCAAGCATGCCATTGATCCACCCGAGCAACCAGAGGAACCCAGAAAATCAGCTCGGTTAGCTCAGATGAGAGGAAGCATAGATAAGCCCAGAAAATCAGCCCGGTTGGCTCGGATACGAGGAAGACTGGAAAAGCTCCAGGGAAGCACCAGCCAACCAGTGATAATTGAAGACGAGCAACCCAAAGAAGAAGCAGCCGAGCCTTCGGGAACAAAAATAGAAGCAGAAACTGAACAGGAGGAAGAAATGGGACAGCAGGAAGATAGCCCATTACAAGACTTACTGGGAGATGATGACTTGGCCGCAGTCCTAGCCAATATGAGTAAGTATGGCCAACCTTCTAATCCAGAGGACCCCCACGACAAACCCCAAGAAGAAAACATGCCTGTTCATGATGAAGAGGAGGAAAATACTGAACGGGAACAATCTGTTCCCAGGTCACAAGAGGAAATTCTAGAGGGAGTAGGAGCAGAAACAGCAGTTGCTCAGGAAGAGACAGAACCAGTCGAGGCTCCTACCCCAGAACAGCCAGAGCAGAATAGTGAGGAAGAACCCCAAGAGGAATATTTAGCAACTGGTCATGATCCAGTCCGCAGCAGACAGACTGCTGTTCCTTCGAATGAAACGCTCGAAATTAAGAAGTTGCGGATGGAACGGAATAAATTGTTGAATACGATAACCCATCTTAGACAACAAATTAGGATTCTGAAAAAGAACCAGAAGGTAAGAAATACCGGAGGGAGGAAAAAGAAGGCCAACAAGCGGCCTGCTGTTCAAAACCCTACTGAGAATCCAGCTGCCGTTCCAAATGATGCTGAGGAACGGGAACAGACGGATGTTCGCGTTAAAACAGAAAAGGATGAGATAAGGATCAGTGATAAGCAAATTCAAACAGAGGCACCACCCTCAGGGGTAATAAGGGTTCTGAACTCTAAACAGCATAATAAGAAAGTTCAGGTAAAACTCCTGGCCTCCACTGACCTATGGAAAAAAGATCCGAAGACAAAAACCTTGCATAAGATGGTGAAGCAAGCCCAGCAAGAAGCCGAACAACTTAGAGAGCAAACGGTTCCCCGAGAAAAATATGAAGAGTTACAGCAGCAACTAAGGGACGTGAGTCAATCCAAAAGCCAGGCCTTTGAAGGGTGGAAAAAGGAACAAGAGGAAGTTGCACAGGTAACCCGTAGACTAGATACTGTTATCAAACAGATGAATGACTTGTGTTCTTTATACAATGATGTTTTAGCATGTAGGGCCCCTGCTAAAAACTATGCTCTGTTTTTATTATAACGGTATTTACAATTAAAAATAAAAGCTTTTAAGGAAGGCACCCCTATACAAATCAACACTGTCAATGACTTTATAGACTCCTGTAAACATTATGGAGTGAAAGTCCAGAGATTGTTGTGTGAACTTTATTTGCACGACCTTGTGTTAAGTCAGGAGACTGAATTAAACCCTGGCCCTTTCATTGGATACATCCAATTCCAAGCATTCATTTCATTCGGGGTTAATCAGATTAAGTGGCTCAAAGCCTATGATACTTTCTAGAGTCAGGAAAATGGTCTAGATTTACGGGTTAGGGCTGAGCCTAGGAACCCAGTACAGTTGTGGAAAGCTCATAGAAATCTTATAAAGGCTCTTGGTGCCATTGAAACTTTAGGACCCACGCATGAGGCACTTATTCGGGAAGGGTTAGAGTATTTTCTTTCCATCAAAGACTTGGCCATTAATGCAGCCAAATTTCGATACCGAATCTCTGATCCAAACATCCAGCTCAGGGAACCATTTAAGTATGAGAACTTTGAGTTAGCTGCCGACCGTTTGAACCTCTATGGCGAGAGCATTCTGAAAGTAGGGTCATCCTGGTTAGGATATAGGTTTCGCACTCCAATTATTTGGCACCCTGCACCCGGATACCAGGCCCTGTATGATATGCCTGAGGGGAAAACAGGTCAGTTCTTTGACTATCTGATCACTCAACATGGTTGTAGGCCTCCGCATGAGACTCCTTCTCCAGCATATTCTCTCACTGCTTTGCATGTCAACTACAATGTTTTCATGAGGACATGAAATAAGGTAAGCAGGGGGGTGTGTGGAGTACTAAAAAGGTATGCTTTTGATGATTATTTCAGTGGCTTTTTAATAGAATTTATGAACCTTTTTGTATCACGAATTTGGAAAATAACAAGGAACTATAACAAAACATGTGAGAATTGACATGCAAGAATTAGCCACTGATAATGGTTATTTTCTGTACAGGAAAAGGAGAAAAAAAGGAATTGCCGCTCCAAAGGAAAGGATAAAGTCGAGATAACTACTGTCCCTCTGGACGAGAACCGAATGCAAACAAGGATAAACGGATCGAAGCAAATCGGCTTGGAAAAGGAGGTGAAGACACCAGCTCGGCGCAAAAGAAAAGACAGGATGAAGAGTTAACAGTTTGGCGAATCCCTCAGGATCTTCGATCCTGAGGGATCGCTGCTTTATTTATCTTGTCACTTAGACATCTCCGCCGTCACCTTTATATAAAGGGACAGCACTGTTAGCTTGAGAGAGATAGAGAATACGCTTTTATGTAATTTTCTGTAAGACATCAGCTTTGATTATTAAGTTTCGTTGAGAACTGGTTCAATGTATTTTTGACCGATGCGTTAATGAAAGCTTGGTGATTATTCCATCTCTGCGTCTGGATTAACTTAAAGCGGTGTATCCTTGGAGGCTAAGGGCCCGGCCCCCAAGGACACTTGCTTCTGTACCATTACGACTTTATTTCTGTGTGGTTTGTTTATTATTGTTATTTGGTAATTTGATATGCTTTATAAGTTCATATTACATGCTCTGTTAAAAGATTGAATCATTGAGGTTTTTGCAGATAGAATCGTGTGTTGACTCCGTATCAAGTTATTAATCCTTTCAAGAGTTCATTACATGTTCTTACTGTTATGTTACAGAGCTGTTATACTAAACGTTCGTGTTGTGTGCGTTTCTAATTTATCAGTACTGTTCCATAATTCATTAATTGTTATTGCTGTTCCTTTAGTGTGATTTGTGTGAATTGCCTTTAGAGTGAAAGAATTTTATTTGATTGCAAAGAGTGCATTTGAATTAATGGATTAAGTTTGGTTACAACCCGCGGGACTTAGTTATTCAATTGCTGTTCCATTTTAGGTTTGTTGTTCTATTTTAGACTTGCTGTTCAATCCTTTATTCGCTTTGCTGTTCCATTTACTTGCAGTTGTTGGTTTGGTGTGAGAGATGATCTAAAGCTGTAGCGAGCATTGGCAGTCACTGTCTAGCTCCCAGGCTCGTGGTCTATGCTCTAGTTTCCTTTCCAATCAGTTTCCGAAGGGATGGGTTATCACTGCCGAACCCTTGACTGATAAGCTGTTGAGTTTTCTGAGTGTGTGATTTATTCTTTGAAGTAATTTAATTATAGTCAAGCATCTGTTTACTCTTGTATTTCTTAAGCACTGTACTACTAGCATTACTCTGAAAAATGATAGCCTCGGATTGAGTCACTCTTTGTAATGACAAAACGCTCCCGGATTGACATATTAATGTGAGGTAATTAGAGGTGAAAGAGACCCTATTTATAGCTCTACGGTGTTTACTGTAATCGAAGACATAAACATTCGCATTCACAGTCTTTGTTGTAATGATTGTGGGTTTCTGAGGCATGTATCTCGCCCGGTTTACTTCCTTCTGATGGTAGGATTTTGCCAACGTCGGCACAACATTGGCCAGATCATATAGGCTGTTTTGAAAAGCTGCATAATTTTCAAGAAACACAATGTCTGCATGCCTTGGGTCAATTTGTGCTATGCGCTCCAAAGTTGTAAACATAATCCCTGCCTGGTTTGAGCGTGTTATCAGGTTCAAAACTACGCGATTCCTGCCTGCTAGTAGGTTCAAGAACAAAATCGCAACTGCTTTCTTGAAAAACCTCATCAGCGAGGAGAATTAAACCTTCATACCTCTTTCGACTGGATTTATTTATTCTCATGATAAAAATGCTTCCTCCAAGATAAACAATGGAGAAAAACTCGCAGCACGTAAAGAAGGAATCCGTCAAATAAGTAACAGCATAGTCATTTAATCTCAATAAAGTATGCCGATGGATAGAAAATTCAGAAAATCCAATCCATAAAAATAGTTATCTGACCGTCCTATTGATGGGATTTAGTTCCTATTATCTTGAAATGCCAAAGATAGTGTAACAACCCGTGGATTTTGGCCGATATTTTTCAATCATCCCCCGCATAGTATCCCAAATTAGGTGTGAGAAAATTCCAGCGTTCAAAATATGCAAAAAATGAGAATTATCTTTTATTTTATTGCGGTTTCATCTGTTTGCTACTTATCGATTTGGTTTGTTGTTGCTAATTGCAGGTTTATGAATAGTGGGGGAGGTTTGACATTGCTACGACTCAGCCATAAATGAATAGCTAGAGACAGAAACTGCACAGTCCATCGAAACTCACAGCCCTCAAGCAAAATAATGAACCTGGGAAATTTCAGATTCAATTGTTTTTGCAGGTTTGATCACCTAATTGCTTGCTGCAGATTTTAGTATGCCCAGAAAACACAGTTTCAACAACTGTTTAGATAAAACGCTAGAAATAGTTTCAGCAACTGCTAGACACAGTTTCAACGACTATTCAGATAAAAGCTCAGTTTTTTTTTATTCAGCCTCAATTCATGATTTATTAAAAAAAAAATTTAGCAAATGGAGAAAAGAAAAAAAAATGAATTTCAAACTAATGATAAAATTGATTAGGCATATTGCAAAACATGAAATTTTATTTATTTATTTATTTTGAATTCCTGAAATTAATCTAGATCATCCTTATTTTCAGATCCTCGCAATCACACTAAGCGCGGAGGAGAGCATACTTATTCTAGGCAAAAGCAAAATTGAGAATGAAAAGAAAGCCTGCCTACTGTATACTAATTAGAATTTTAAAAATTAGTTACGTGTAATTAAATTTCCAATGAAGCCATTCACGTAGCAGTAACAGAAATATATTCAATAGAAATTGTTCAACTGAAAAATGAAAATATTCCAGCGTGAATGAGTTTGGTTGCTGAAACTGCAAATCAACTAAGAAACAAAAAGATGACTCTAATCGAGTACTTACCTGGAACCATTGTTCGATAAAGCTTTGATAGGCACAATTTCTCTTACTTAGATCATGTTGTAGCTCCTCTTCTTCTTCCTCGATCTCCTGTTTGAATGATTGTTCACCATCAGATGTGCAGGATTCTTCAGATGTTGAATCTTCGTTTGTTTCTTGGGGAGTAGTTGAACATTTAATTCTGGTCAAGATCTCTTCTTCCAAGGAAGAGGAGATCCCGACTTCTGCTAGGATCTGAGTGAGTAGTTCCAAGCTGACACTCATTGTTAAGCCATGTTGAAAAAGGGATTCTTACTACACCCAAAACTTAAATCTAGAAAGCTTAAATGAAAATAAACTACTTGTGTAAATAGCACTCAAGCTGAAACAGATAAAAAAAAACACTCTTCACAGTTGCGGAAATCAAACACACTTGCAGGAAAGAAGATCAATCAACCATAACAGAGAACATGACCCTATTCCTCCAAGAAGGAATCTTCAACACCTATTTCTTGATATCAGTCACACTGCATAAAAAGAAGATTAATCAATGGAGAACAGGACCCTATTCCTCAAAGCAGGAATCTTCAGCACCTGTTTCCTGATATCCGTCACACCTACATGTCCTGACCCATGAGGCCGAGCCCGTTACAGTATGTCGAACGATGCATAGGTTGTTCCCCACGTCTTACAACCCTGTCACCTCGGAGTTAGGAACATGTTTAAACACACTTGCATGAAAAATCAAACTGAACTTCAATCCATCGTGCTTCCCCGGCAACAGCGCCAAAATGTTGGGTGAAACTATTATCGTTTAATTCCGTTGTAGTACTTGCCCAACCATTTAATTTGTCAATCCGAGGTTCGTAGGCTTACGAAGCACATGCACTATATATGTAGGACCGAAGTAGAACTAATCTAATCTAAATTACTGAAATCAAATTAATCTAGGAAGGCATTGAAATATTAACTATGCAAGCAGGAAATTACATAAAGTAAAAGCAATACAACGTGTGAAGGGCTGAATGACAAGCAACATATGTAAGCTCTCAACAATAAAGCTATCTCAAATTACATTACAAGAATCAAATGACAAACCATGAAAGCATACAATAAAAGAATATGGATCACAGTTAAGAATCCCCCTTCTCCTAATTACAAGACTATCTCTGAAACCTCCAAAACTAATATAATGAACTAATGAATTCTGAATTCTCCTGATCTAATCAAAATGAAGAGAGAGCACTCTCTTATATACATGAAGAATCTAACCATCTCATTCAACCACTCTCAATTACTTTCCCATTATTACAAGACATGATCCCTTTGAATCCTCCACACATCTCTCACATATCTTGAATAAGACATGCCAACCAAATCCTCCATGATCTTCTCCTTAGGAATAGGCTTGAATAATTATCTCCTTAATATGGTAGAGGAGATATTCCAGAAGTTTAGAATTAATCCTTCACATTTCTCCTACACATTACAAAGCTCACACATTCTTGAGATATATATTAAAACATGTATATTTTCTAATATTTAATCATAAATTCACTTATAATACAAAAATGAATAAAGTGGAAAATAGGAAGGTGAAACCAAAATGTATTTATGAAAGTGATATAATGAAAGGTTAATGGGATGATGAAATGTAAGGAATAGTGAAGGGAAAGGTGGATGAAATACGACATTTCTGAAGCCCAACATCCACCATCCATCACATCATATTTAAGAGAAAATTCGAAGGTTCAAGCGGTGGAAGATCACATCGAGCATCAGCAAGAAGTTCTCCAACTCTTAAAGGATAACCTGAATTTGGCACAAAATCGAATGAAACAACGGGCAGATCAACATCGTAGCGAGAGAAGTTTTGATGTAGGAGATTGGGTATTTTTACGGCTACAACCATACAAACAAATGTCCCTCAAGCAAGCAAAGAAGGATAATAAATTATCGCCAAAGTACTATGGTCCTTACAAGGTGTTGCAAAAGATTGGTACTATGGCATACAAATTGGAGCTTCCGGCTTCTTCGCGAGTACATCCAATTTTCCATGTTTCATGCTTAAAGAAGGTTATCGGTGAAAATCTTCCGGTTCAAACAATATTACCAGAACTTGATGAGGAAGGAAAAATCATATTGGAACCTGAAGCGGTCACGGAAACAAGAACTCGATAACTACGGAATCGATCAATTTCAGAGTATCTCATCAAGTGGAAGAACTTACCCACTGAAGATTCTACATGGGAGGATGAGAATTTTATACAAAAGCACCCAGAGCTACTCAAGCGTTGAGGACAACACTTTTTTTGAAGGAGAGGGGCATGTTAGGTCCCTATATTACTAGTATAGTCCCTTGTTGTTGTTAGTGTAACCCCCTTATTGTTATTATTGTACCCTTGTAACCCCCATTTTATTATTATTGTGCCCTTAAATTATTATTGTTAGGTCGGCTAGGATTACTTTGTGGCCCACTAGGATTACATTATGGCCCCATGGACTCCTATATATAGAAAGGAGGTTTTGTAAATTGGATCATCCAAGAATTGTTCATTTATGTAATGTATTGGAGGTTTCCCCCTCGAAGTGGCTTATTTCTAAGGCGTTCGTATCTCTTTTCTTCTATTTTTGGAGCTGGTTACGCAACAAATATTTTAGCTGAGGCTTAGCCTCCTCAGCCTCAGAGGGATCTCTCAAGTCTTCATGATATTGATTAATGATAATATATATGGCTAACTCTATCTTGGTTTCGTGTGTTTGTAGGTTGAAATATGAAGGCTTGCTACCATTGGGCTATGGAGTCAAAAAGTCACTAGATTCAGTGACAAGGTTTTTGAACATGGAAGCTGAGGAAAATGGGGTTTTTAAACAAAGATAATTCACTCAAGAACATAGGTCAACATATTCATCCCATTACTAAATGAAGTCAGAGCACATGATTGTGAATTCTGAGTAATATTAATAAGATCTACTTCAAGTAATTAAAGTATCATATAGATCAAGAAGACATTAAACCTCATCTAAACTCAGATCTGTTCAGGAAAACCTCTCTGTATTATTGGTTGTATTCCATAACATAAAGCAGTAGCTGGGCCAAAAAGTCTCCAACCCTTTGCTAATTCAACCTCTTGCCTCATATATATCATTACAACCTTGGATTCAATGATCCACCATCAGAGGAATTCGAATTCCTATCCTTGACACCTATTCTAACCATAAAACAGGCTTATTAATTACAAAAGGACAACTTGACTGTCTTTGAAGAGTCCTAATTGAAGTAGGACTAAATCTCCTAAAACATGTTTCAAAAACCTTATCTAAACCTTTAATCCTTATTTTTTCACCTTCAACCTCATGAGGTCAAATTTTTTTATGCCTCCAGTTATGAACCCTGCTGTTCCATGACCTAACTGCCCTAGAAACCAGGAAATACTTTGATGAAATTTAGCCCTTAACTCCATGCTTGTATTCCAACACTTTTGCTGGAAATTTAGACCTTTTTAGACAAGTAACATGTGTTATCACTTCCATAGAACAATTCACTTCCACCTGTACAAAAATTAAGCACTTGAAGGAGTATAAAGAGAGCTAATATGGCTGCGCTACGAAAATATCAGTTGTTTTCGTAGCGCAGAATATATGTCTTTGTAAACATCTCTTAAACCTCCAGTTTATTTTGATTTGACACCTGGATCTTCATTTGTGAATCCTTTCCATCCTTCAGTAGCATCAACACTCTAAAACTATATGTTTTTTATCTCTTGCAACCCTTATAATAAACTCAAAACTGCACCTACAGCAGTTTCGTAGCGCGCTACGAAATTGCTGTGCATGTCTTTTTATGCAGAATTTTTCAAAAATATTATTTTTTAAAACTTCTTGCACTCTTTCCATGATTTCTATAGGCTTTAATAATTAACAGATTTCATCCTTGAAATGTTTTGAAAAATTGAAGTCCTTCTCCACAACAAAACTGCATTAAGAAATTATCACTTACTTCACTGTTTCATTACCTAAAAAATAGGTGTTGAAATAGAGCTTTTATCTCCTCATCCAAAATGTATTTTATAAAACTGAAGGAGGCTTCTGGAGACCGTGATTTCTTGAACAAAAAAATATCTTGGGTTTTTGAAATACTTCTCCTATTGACTAGAAACAGTCTTTGAACAACATGTATAAAACGAGAAAATCTTGATTTCTGAAAATATGGCTCCAAATAAAGCCTTGTATCTCCCAAATGGTAACACTTTTGAGAACAGTGAGATAGGTTATTGTAGCTGGAGTTTCTATGAAGAAACACCTCCTTCATAATTCCAAAATACCCTTTCTTGTTTCCAGAAACGGATCATGAAGTGGACTAGTAAAAACAGAAAACAGAGTTTTTCTCTCAATGACTTTTAGTTGTTTTTGTAGCGCAAGTTGAGTCATCAATTTCTCCCACCTCATAATGAATTTGAATAAACTGAAAGATTTTTTTGTAGTTCAGTATGTTAGGAAGAAAAACCTCTTTCAGTTTTCCAAAATGAGTTTTTAGTTGCTCAGGAACCCTTTTGGAAAAAGACTACTAAAAGCAGAAAAACAGAGTTTTTGATGAAAAAAAGGCTGCTTCAGTGGTTTCGTAGCGCGCTACGAAAATAGAAGCATTTTTGTAGTCAAAAATAGGTTTTTTACACTGTATATGCTACGAAAACATGGTTCTATGGCTTAATCAAATTTTTTTTTTTAAATATGGTTTTCAAAACGTGGTATGAAACTTCTAAAGAGTAAAGCAAGGTTTATGAACTTTATTTGGTGATGAAATGAGACTTGTAGCCTATGACTTAGACCCTATAAAACATAAAAGTGACTCACACCCTATCTAATACCATGAATTAGGAGTAAGTATAAACTGACCAAGTTTAGAAAATTTTAATAGTGATAACAGTGGCTCCACTTGGGATAGTGTGCCCCTGTGATACACTACGAACCGGTAGCTCCAGTGCTGCTATCCATTCTTTAGAATAAAACTTTGAAATTCTGCCCAATTTGCTCCCCAAGATTTAATGATTTCTACAAGAAAGACTCAAACTACATCTACTAAAATGCTCAGTCAACCTTGAGCTTATTCACATGCTCCTACCTGCCCTAGCAGCTGCAAACTCCATTTTAGCTCAATCAATATGAAATTTCCAATGTAGCCAATCATCAATCTGATCTGACACTTGAATCTCTTGACTGTGCTTGAACCAAAAGTGAACATGATGTTGAGACGACCAAAACAACTTATAATATATCTGATCTTCATAATGTAAATGAAAATGAAACACTGGGGTGCAAATCTTTGCCATATATTCAGCTATAGGGTCAAAGAAAACATGGTCAGTTTGATGCTTCTCATGATATGCTGTAGCTTTGGACAACTCACCCATACTTTGATCAACCACATAAGACTTCATTTGTGTGCTTTTAAACTGATTTTCAAACTAATTTACAAAAACAGTGTATTCTTCCTCCATCTTTAAGAAGAAAGGTAGCAACACCCCCTCTTTGTGTTTTGGCATTAAAATCATTTGAAAAGACTGATCTTGATCATGAATACTATGAGATTGAATTTTATCTTTTAAAACTTGAATTTCCTTTTCAATGTTCTCTGCAACTTCATCCACAAACTGAAACTTATCCTCTGAATTGCACTCAAATGATTTCAGATTAGAAGACAATGGTAAAGAAAAAATTTTACCCACTTCTTCATTAATGTAATCATCATTTGATATAGGCTGATGCAAGAAATGACATGAAGAATCAACCTTTTCCTGTACCTGATGATTGTAGAAAAAAATTTCCAATATTTCCTCTTGTTGTTTGAACTGATTCTCATTCTCCTGATGATCAAGGGATTGAAAAACCTACTGCAAATTTTCCTAAAACTTAGAGGATATGACATGATTTTCATCAGTAAATTCCTGTTGGGTTTCATTTTCATCCAAGTGAGATGTTATCCTTTCTTCTTGGTGTTCTTATTTTTGATTAAATGTATTGTCATGAAGGGCCTCTAAAATTTCTTCATCCATGAACTCATCATGTTCATAACAATTCTCTAAATATTCAATAAAAATTTCATAGTGTTTACAGCAGTCTTTGACCATGAATAAAGAGGGATGACACACTTTATACATCTTATAAAATACATTATGGAAATCAGCAAGAGAATATAATGAACCATTTGGAAAGCTTTCATACCAAGACCATGATTTTCCTTCTAAACTGGCCATAAACATCTTCATGAGACAATCTTCAGGGAACTGAACCTTAAGACCGTGTACATGCATATGGAACCTATCTAAATGAAGAGCAGCATTGTCTTTATTTTCATAGTTAAATATTGGAAGATCATCTAACCATTCAACCTTTAGCATAGGATTTGGAAAACCAGGGGTATGAGACCAATTCATAGGGGCGTACCTGTCATTCATTCTTGTAATAGAATTCATATTGAAACTTCATCAAGCTACTGATCTTCTAGCAGTGGAGTCACCTTCCAATTTGATTATTTGATGTGTGGATTCGCCAAGGTATTTTTGTAGCCTTAAACAGCTTCTTAAGCTTCTGCTACCTTCAGAAGTTCAGCTTATTGATTAGGGGAACGAATAATCTTCAAGCTCCTGGCAGACGCACCAAAATGTTATCACCAAAATAGGACCCTGATAACCTGTTGATCAGACTACCTCAGTGTAACTATTTCAAACCAATATTTTAGCTGAGGCTTAGCCTCCTCAACTTGAGAGGGCTCTCTCAAGGGTTCAGGATATTGATTAATGATGATATAGATGGCTAACTCTATCTTGGTTTCCTGTGTTTGTAGGTTGAAAGATGAAGGCTTGCTACCATTGGGCTATGGATTCAACAAGTCAGTAGATTCAGTGGCAAGGTTTCTAAACATGGAAGCTGAGACAAATGGGGTTTTTAAACAAATATATTTCACTCAAGAACATATGTAAACATATTAATTCCATTACTAAATGAAGTTATAGCATAGGGTTATGAATTCTGAGTAATAGCAATGGAATCTACTGCTAATAGTTCAAAGGTAATTTACTCAGAAAATGTAGGAAAAACACAATCATCCCATTACTAAAGGAAGTCATAGCACATGATTGTGAATTCTGAGTAATAGTAATCAGATCTACTGCAAGTAATTAAATTATCATATAGATCAAGAAAACATTAAACCTCATCTAAACTCATATCTGTTTAGGAAAACCTCTCTGTATTACTGGTTATCTTCCATAACATAAAGCAAGAGCTGGGCCAAAAAGTCTCCAACCCTTTGCTAGTTCCACCTCTTGCCTCATATATAGCATTGCAACCTTGGATTCAATGATCCACCATTAGAGGAATTCGAATTCCTATCCTTGACACATATTCTAACCATAAAACAGGCTTATTAATTACAAAATGACAGCTTGACTATCTTTGAAGAGTCCTAATTCAAGTAGGACTAAAACTCCTAGAACATGTTTCAACAACCTTATATAAACCTTTAATGCTTCTTTTTCCACCTGCAACCTCATGAGGTCAAATTTGGTGATGCCTCCATCTTTGTTAAGAGCCCTGTTGTTCCATGACCTAACTACCCTAGAAACGAGGAAACAGTTTGATGAAATTTAGCCCTTACCTCCATGCTTGTCTTCCAACACTTTTGCTAGAAATTTCAACCTTTTTAGACAATTTAAATGTGTTATCACTTCCATAGAACCATGCCCTTCCACGTGTGCAAAAATTAAGCCCTTGAAGGAGTATAAAGAGAGCTGATATGGTTGCGCTACAAAAATATCATTTGTTTTCGTAGCGTAGAATATATGTCTTTGTAAACATCTCTTAAACCTCTAGTTTATTTTTATTTGACACCTGAATCTTCATTTTTGAACCCTTTCCATCCTTTAGTAGCATCAACACTCAAAAAATATATTTTTTTATCTCTTGAAACCCTTATAATAGACTCAAAACTGCACCTACAGCAGTTTCGTAGCGTGCTACGAAACTGTTGCGCGTGTCTTTTTACACAGACTTTTTCAAAAATCTTAGTTTTTAAAACTTCTTACACTTTTTCCATGATGTATCCAGGCTTTAATAATCAACATATTTCATCCTTGAGATGTTTTCAAAAATTGAAGTCCTTCTCCACAACAAAACTGCATTAAGAAATTATCACTTCATTGTTTCATTACCTTAAAAATAGGTGTTGAGACAGAGCTTTTATCTCCTCATAAAAAAATAATTTTGCAAAACTGAAGGAGGCTTTTTGATACCATGATGTTTTGAAAAAAAACCTATCTGTTGTTTTTGAAATACTTCTCATACTACTGAGAAAATTTCTTTGAACAACCTATATAAAACTGGAAAATCCTTATTTCTGAAAATATGGCTTCAAAGAAATCATTTTATCTCCCAAATGGTAACACTTTGGAGAAAATTGGGATAGGTTATTGTAGCTGCAGCATTTATAAAAAACAAACTCCTTCAGAATTCCAAAATACCTTTGCTTGTGTCCTGAAACTTATCATGAAGGTCATTACTAAAAACAGAAAACAGAGTTTTTCTCTCAATGACTTTTAGTTGTTTTCATAGCACAAGTTGAGTCATCAATTTATCCCACTGAATAATGAATTTGAAGAAAATGAAAGAGGTTTTTGTAGTTCGGTATGTTAGGAAGAGAAAATTCTTTCAGTTTTCCAAAATGAGTTTTAAGTTGCTCAGGAACCCTTTTGGAAAAATACTACTAAAAGCAGAAAAACAGGGTTTTTGATGAAAAAAAGGTTGCTTCATTGGTTTCGTAGCGTGCTACGAAAACAGAAGCGTTTTCGTAGCACAAAATAGGTTTTTTACACTATCTACACTACGAACTTTATGAACTTTATTTGGTGATGAAATAAGACTTGTAACCTATGACTTAGACCCTATAAAACATAAAAATGACTCAAACCCTATCTAATACCATGAATTAGGAGCAAGTATAAACTGACCAAGTTTAGAAAATTTTAATAGTGATAATAGTGGCTCCACTTGGGATAGTGTGCCCCTGTGGTACACTAAGAACCGGTAGCTCCAGTGTTCCTATCCATTCTTTAGAATAAAACTCTGAAATACTGCCCAATATGCACCATAAGATTTAATGATTTCTGCAATAAGGACTCAAACTATAGCTGCTAAAATGCTTAGTCAACCTTGAGCTTATTCACATACTCCTACCTACCCTAGCAGCTGCAAACTCCATTTTAGCTCAATCAATATGAAATTTCCAATGAAGCCAATCATCAATATGATCTGACACTTGAATCTCTTGACTATGCTTGAATCAAAAGCGAACATGATGCTAAGATGAACAAAACAACTTATAATGTATCTGATCTTCATAATGTAAATGAAAATGAAACACTGGGGTGCAAAGATTTGCCATATATTAAGTTATAGGGTCAAAGAAAACATGGTCAGTTTGATGATTCTCATGATATTATGCAGCTTTGGAAAACTCACCCATACTTTGATCAACCACATAAGACTTCAGTTGTGTGCTTTTAAACTACTTTTCAAACTGATTTACAAAAACAGTGTATTCATCCTCCATCTTTAAGAAGAAAGGTAGCGACACCCCCTCTTTGTGTTTTGGCAATAATGTTGATCAACAGTTGTCATTGATGTCAACCCAAGCAGCACCAGGGGCTAACCCAATATTGCATGGGAATTTTGACCTACCAAATTAATACATTCTGGGTCAATAATGATTTTGATGGTTTCTACTTATCGAGATGTTTCCGTTGATATATGGCACGCCATGTAATTCTTCACGGTTTGAGAGATATTCATGTTTGAAGTTTGTACCCCCAGTTAGTGGGCTAAAACACCATGGGGTTGGGGCATGGGTCATTGAAAATTCATAATTAATATTTTTTATGCTTCTAAAATCCCTCCCACGTTCAATTTTTGAAGCCCCTCTCAACTTAAGCATTCATATAAATTGTGATCTTCATTTCCTCCTTATGCAAGGGATTCGGCCATCTGAAACGGGTCATCTTGGAATTTTCGCTCTAAATTTTTTTTCCACGAAGGTTTAGAAGCTGAAATTGTTATGAGTCGAAGCCAAAATCCTAAGGAATCTGCAGTAAAAATTTTAGATCAAGATGCGCAATATTTTTGGAGATATGATTTGTGTAATTTAGGGTTTTTCTAGGCTCCTGAAATTCATCTCAAAGAAGTGACCTTCTTAAATTCGTCATAAATCTCTCTCTAAGTATCAGATTGGAATGTCGTAAAAATTGATGGATAATGAACATTCTGTACTTTTTTCTCTATCAATTTCAGAAAAAAATGAAGACACAGTGACATGTGGCACGTCGTACAAGTGCGCTCTGTTGAAACAATCCATAATTAGGGCATTGTGAGAGAATGGGTATAAATCTCTCTTCAAGAATCCAAATTGGGTCAGAAATGTGGCATTGGAAAGATGACTCAGAGGAATAATATAGGACTAAAAATCAGATATTGAGGATCTGAAATGACAGAGATAAACCAGATTCAATATCGAGCTCCTAGAAGGCAAGAAAAAGCTAGATCATGTGCTGTCAAGGGTTGCGTCCATCCGGTGGGAGCTGGAGAAGAATGTTTTTCTAGATTCTAGGAATTTGGAGCTTTATTTTCAATTGGAGTTAAATATTAAAGAATTATTAGAAAAGCATTAGGTGGTTTTTGTTCCGGAGTGGGTTTCTACCTTAAAAAGTGTGTGCATTCGTGTTCCTCTTGTTTACTGCTATCATTGTACAAAAAATAAAAATAATTGAAGATTAACTAATGCTCTAATTGAAAGGAAGACTGATTCACCCCCCCCCCCCCCCTCCTCTCAGTATTTCCAACAAATAAAATCATTTGAAAAGATTGATCTTGATCATGAATACTATGAGATTGAATTTTATCTTTTAAAACTTGAATGTCCTTTTCAATGTGTTGATTATATCATTCACCCCTTAAGTCCTAAGAAAGATTATAAAGGCAGATTATCTGACAGTATTAAAATGGCTAATGTTTCAAAGGGTGTGAGAGAGAAATAAAATCAAAATGAGTCGTATATGAAAAAGGGACAAGCGCACTCTAGAATAAGGCAAGAGGATGTCAAAGATCTTAACCGAAATGACAAAAATATGAAAGGCACAGAGAAAATGATATGGGGCAGGACCCACTCGTGTTCGTCACACACATAACAAAGAAACACACAAACCATTCCGAGGGGGTCATAGATGGTAGGGGGAAGGCGAAAGCCTCCCCCCCAAATTATGATGACGTGGCAGAAATGGGACCCTCAGTTAAGAACTATGTAGGGGAAACGGCCACAGGTCTGAAGCTGTTATGATACTCCACCAGCGTTTCCAGTAGGACCGATCCCGATGTACACCTGTCGCTATGATCTAATGGTAAGGTATGTCCTAAGACACCCTGTACACGACTAGTACTAGTATTAAACCCGATGCGTGGCATGCACCTGACCGAAACCGGATAAGCAAATGACCAGATGCCACGTGTCTCATGGTCGGCATCCTTATGACGTCAGCCCTAATAGCAGTACCATAATCTCGTCTCCTAAGCTGTTTTAAGTTGTATAACTCTGTTCCGCGAGTTACTATGGTAAAATACTCTTTGTTTATGTTTATTGTATAAGCGACAGCTTGAGCACCCAGTATCAGGTCTGCCCTGTCATTGTCAACCTCCATGCGTCATTTTCCCGAGCAGTATCCCTATTTCGCAGGTATTCCTCCCGTTTATACTATCTCGTTTCCTTTCACTTTTAAATTTTTATAATGGTCAAGGGTAAAGTCATGGTCAAGAAGTTAGAGCCTGAAACTCCCCAAGCCTGTGAGTCTAGGGCTACCCTTGGACCTGAACCTTTCACAGATTTGCAAGCTAACATCCAAGACCCGCAATACCCATTTCTCATTATTAGTGTCAAGCCTGAGCTGTTCAGGAAGCATGTGGAAAATAGAGATAGGTTTTGAGTCATTTTGTCTGGACTGTATCATCAGATTACTCCCCTTGTCTACCCAGTGGTTGAATTCATTTTTTGGCTTTGGGATGCTTACGATGAACGTCGGGGCATGTTACTATCTTCTCAGGGGAACAAAATATTCAGCATATCCCTGAAATCATTAGAAAAGCTCTCTGTTATCCTACTAGTTCTAATTACGTTAGTTTCAATGAAATGACACTGTCTCATCAATTTTTAAAGTTACCATGGAGGCAACAGATCGATTTTATCGCCGCCATTACTGACTCTTGTCTCACAGCTTTCCCCTATGCATATTCAGTGCCCCTAAGTCTATTTAAGGAAGACCTTCAGCCTACCCTCGCTCTCATTGAGGACTACTAGGTATAGAAGGGTTAGAGCAAGTTTCAAAAGAATGCATAGCCTTTTTGTGTTTAATGTCGCAGTTCGATGTCGTCTTAGATATCCCTAGTTTTTTGGCCTCTGCCATCCAAACTCAGTTCCAGGATCTCTTAGATACAGGTCGTTTTCGTTTCTGTTCCATGGTATTTTATATTTTCCTCTTCCAACAGGCTGATAATTTAGAGGGTTTGGGTTTATAAAAATTCTATAGGAAACACTCTCGGCCAAGACCAGTTTTCAACTGGAATCCCGCAACACATCAGTTGGAAAATGGGGTGGGTTACTCAAATTTATTGAATGATTTCATGCCCATAGCTTATACTATTATCCATGATACTCCTCTGCCTAGGATTTTTCTTGAGTAGAAGCAATGGTTGCAGTGCAGCGAGGCAGAAAGCACTGGGGACTAGTATCTTTTTTATCACTATACTAAAATCAGGATTTATTGAGCCGAATTTTCTCCCCACAAATTGCTAGTTTTCCCGCCTGACGGATTTACGCTTTGGAATACCTCTGGCAGACCTTAAAGGCTGACCATCTCCAATTCCTCCCTATGAAAAAGGGGTTCATTCTCAAGCTTCCTACAACCATCGACCCTTTCATTGTTAACTCGAGGCATGCCCTTCCCAGAGTGGAAAGCCTGCTTCAAGGCATGGATTTAAGGAAAGGGAAAGCTTGGCCTTATGATCCTAAAGGCATCATTTCAAAAAAAAGGAAGAAGATTAAATCAACCCCTTATGTTCATGAAACAAGGCCTTTCATCGAGTGGTGAGCTAATCTTGAAAACTGGCCTTTGCTTCCACAGATGGAGACTGATTCATCTGCAACAGTGGAAAAGGCAGATACAACTTCAACAAGAGAAGCAGATCAGAAACAAGTAGAGGAGGTCGGCATGTCAGGAGAAGGTTCCCCTCCTTCTAAAAGGCAAAGAACCGGGACCAATGAAGAAGAAGGAATAGAAGGTGAACAACTGCTGCAAGGTGAGACACTTTATGGTGAACTAGACAAGGGCAAAGCAGGATTTGTGGTGATACGAGATGGCACGGTTTCTTCTTACTTCTCAGAAGTCTCCCAAGCTGTCCCTGCTAGCAGCTCTAGAGGGGAAAGCAAAAGAAGGGTAAGGAACAGAACAACCAGGGAAAAATACTTGTTAGAATTAGAAGGATATGTCGATAAGTACCATACCAGGTTTTCATCTGCAATTGACTTGGACAAAGAACAACTAATACTGGCTATGACCGAAGAATTCCTAAACCCATAAGCTATTACCACCAGTTATAGAGCCCTGGAAATAGCAATAAACATGTCACAAGTCCATCTAATCTACATGTGTAATCTATTCCGTTGTTTCGCTGATATGTTAAAGGATGAGGTAATAAAGCTCTCGCTCACTCTGAGAAAGTTACAAACCAAGCATAACCAAGTGCTTGAGAATCTCAGAAGGGAGAATATCAACTCTTGTGCACTCTCAAATGATCTACATAGTCTCCAAGAAGTGGTAAAAGGGAAGGAGAAGGGTAAAGCAGACCCCCAAGGCCATCTCATCGCTGAATTGCAAAGGTAGGTCGCAACCCTGAAGCACAAAGTGAACATGCCTGGCACTCATCACGTACAAACTGCTGAGTTGGTCCAAGCAGATAAGGATAAGGCAAGCCTGGCAGACTCCCTTGTAAAGGAAAGGGAAGAGAAAGCTAAAATTTTAGAGGAGATGGTTGCTATAAAAGTAAGAATGGACAATCTACAGATAAGCTGGGATACACACGTGTGCGCTCCACTAGCTCACTCTTAGAGCAGTTGACCATGACACTGGCCGAACTTCAAGTGGAAGAAAAGCAAGTCTCAATGGCACGTCAAAGGATCAGCGAGCTCGAGGCCCTCCTCGCAAATAACTCCAAAAAGGTTGTTGTTATGCAAAAAGAGATAGAGGAGGGAAAACAGGAAAAGGCACAGCAAGAGAAAACTATTCAGGATCTCACCAATCGAATAAAGGGAAATATCACACTCTTGGATGCACAGCGTTTGATTTGGACTAAAATTATTATGGACGTGAAGAAGCGTTGGACATTCTTGAATATCATTGAGGAAAAGAGGGCCGTTGTGCACCTTTTCAGAAGAACACTTCATGAAGGAGGTATTGATGCCTCAATTAGGGTCCAAAATGCCAAGAAGTATATTTCTCTTTTAAATGAGCTAAGTCCAGAAGAATTGGTCAGGCGAGGTATCAGGAGCAGATTCAAGGAAGCTTCGGAGTTTCAGAAAGTGATAGAGAAAGAGTCTGCACGCAGCGTGGCTTTGAGCTGTTTGGAAAAGGTGGTGGTCAGCTTAGAGAAGTTGGAGATAGATTGGAGAGATATAACACTTTCCAGGCTCCCATCATGCTGGGAGCTTTCCAATGCAGTCTTACAGCCACTACCAGTGTATGAATTCCAACTGAAGGAACCAATGAACCAGACTGACATCCCTTCCAAAAATTATGCTCGACTTAAAGCAGAAACTATAGTCTCGATCCTCGGCAAAGAGTTCTCGCTTCTTCATCAGGTGAAATACAAGATCCCTACTCAAGTGAGTCATGATGGACTTACTGAAGTTTATATTAGGGTTGAAACTTTCACCGCAATGCCTGAACCTGCAGTTGACACCTAGCAGTGATGCACAAGTCATGCTAGTTTGTTAGCCAGCTCCTCTGCAACCATCGTTCCACCTGCTTCAACCACTGCCTCAACTCTTTCCCACCACTGAAAGTGTCAATTCATGATTCGGTCCGTGTGGCTTCCTATTTTTGTTTTTATTTTTACTTTCAATAGTTGAGTGAGATCCATATTTCACTCTTGCAAAGTTTACTTTCTGTTAGACAGTTATGATATTTTGTTTGGAAACAGCCATGAGCCCGGATTGTAAATGATGGGAAGCATTTTTATCTCATCATAAATTTTGATGTTTTGATTAGGACTTGAAACTGCATACTAGCACGTGGAAAAGATATTTTCCCAAAAATATCTTTCCCCGTATGTTGATTGGAAATTCTATAAAAGCAGTAAGTAGAGACAGAGAAAGCGCTCCAGATTTTCAAAAGAACTAACTAAAAAAGAACTCTGTGTGTATTTTTTCTAAAAATTGATATTAATGTTGAAGATCCCAGTGGGGATTCAGTGATAAGGATTTTTGTCGATATTGGGGATTCTAATCAGAGTGCTTCACAGTTTGTAGCTCTTCCCTATGTTTTATAATACAAAGGTTCATTTCATCCATTTCCATACTTCTCATATCTGTCTTCTGTAACGCAAGTGCTCATATGCTTAAAAGTGAATTTATTGTCTAGTAATACTCATATTTACTAATGTCTAGTACTTTAAATATGGCTTAGGCAGGATATTCTGTTTCACTCTTTACTTTTACCAATGTGCTTCTGATATTAGCAGCAATGGAGCTCTATATTTAAAGTTCTTCTCATTAAGAGATTCTTATCATTGTATAGGCCCAATATATGTGAATCTCTGTTTCTAGATAAGCCTCTATTATAGTTAATATCCATTACATTTCCTTACATCGTCATCACCCTCTTTTATTAATATCTATGGATTATTCTTGAATACAGCCCCCTTTTCAGCGTTCTGTCGTAGAATTGTCTGATACATTCACATGTCAAGGTTTACACTCTATCACTACAGTATTACTCTTACTGTGTTTAAGTTTTGAGAGTCTTGGTTCCACTTTCACCAAATCTTTTCACTTAAGATATTATAGCATGAGAGCTCCTTCTTGTCAACCCTTACAAGTTGAACTATATGCTCCTTGCTGATTAAGATGTCCTAGGCACTGGTCTTTGTACAACTCAAGACTTTCTCTAGGAGTGACAACATCTTTCTAGTGCCATTTCCAGGGATACGAATTTGAGAAAAGATAAATCCTTGGGCCTCGACAAACTTTTCATTCACTCTTCAGAACAGGTGAGCAGGAAGAGTTGAGAGTTGTAGATCCCTCACCTTTGCGACTCCACTGTCATTCATAAGATAAACCTATTTGTAGTCCTAGATTCCTGAAAGCCACATCTGAGGTCAGATACGTCCCAGTTGAGAATACCTTCGTTTTCTGACCCAAAACATATTTTACACAAGAGAGGTTGGAGAGAAAGACAATCAGCCCACACAAATATCCCTAGATTTTCTTTGGAAGACTCTCCATCCTCCTCCTCCCAAATAGCTCAAGATCAAGGTCCTGACTCCACAGTGAGAACCCTTGATTATTCTTCAGATAACCCCTCCTTGGAAAATATTCATGTTAAAGATGAAGCTAAATCTGTAGATACCACCAGCTTCTTTCTTCATCCCACTCCTGAAGTTGAAGAAGTTAATGAAGTCACAGAAGTTTCTGTTATTAACATTCCAACATTTCCATCAGCCCCTCAAGCCTCCATTCAATATATACCAATTTTCATACATACTTCTCTTCCACCACCTCCTCTTACTCATCAGATTATTCCTCCACCCCCACAATGTTCGATGGCTATTTTGGGCTTCCTGTTAAACAAATATTCCCCTTGGAAATGCCTCAGGTCTTAAACGACATGCCTCAAGATTACTTGAAAATCCTGCCTCGTTTCAATGGGAAAAATGATATTGAAGCTCAGAAACACCTGGAATTTTTTTGTGCCTTTGTAGAAAACTTCAATTTCGAACATCTGGATGTAGTGTTGAGACTGTTTGTCTAGTCCTTAGATGGAGAAGCCAGAAAATGGTTCAAAACTTTGAGAGACCACTCCATTACTACCTGGGAGATGGAAAATTCCTTTATCAGAAAATGAGGAGAAAAGAAATACCATGGATACCATCTCACCAAGTTCAATGCACTCAGAAAAATACATAATGAGGGGGTGCCGGAATCCATTAAAAGGTTCAATAAACTATACACAAGCCTCCCAGCTGAAATGAAACCTCACCAGACTGCTGCTAAAGTAGTTTTTGTAGATTATTTTGATTCAAAATTTAGATTCTCTCTAAGAGAGAGGAAGTCTGCTACCTTGGATGAGGCTCAGACTGATGCATTAGAGGTAGAGGCTAATTTTTCCTCTACAGGTAAATCAAAGGGGAGGTCAGATCACGAGGCCAGACAAAGAGGAAAAGAAGAGGTTTCCACATCCGGCCAAGACAGAGAGGCAGCTGAAAATAAAATTGAAGAGATGAATAAAATGATCAAAAATATCTCAAGCAAGTTGGTGAAGCTTGAACTTGAAGCCAATAACTCATCCTCTAAGTCATTCCAAAATGCTCCAAATAGAGGTTATAATCCACAATATAGAAAGCCACCTCTACAAATACTACAAAGAGAGAAGAAGGAGCAGCAGGACCATATACAGCCACCCCTGTACCTAGAAGGAAAAATGGATGGCCCTACCAAAGAAACCGCAGATGAACAGGATGATCCATACCTTGCTTGTTGAAATAGTGACGAAGTTGAGTTTTCTTTGCAAGAAGGTGAGTGGGGTTTCCATTGCAAGAAGAAGAAGGAAAAGCTAGAGCCACGGAGGATCCAGAGATCGATGATTACTGCAAGCAGTTAGTTGATTTCATGCAAGTGCGGTTCCATAGAAAATATGATCTCAGGTCTTCTAGAAAAAGAACCCGTATACAAGAACAAGAGGAAGAGATGCCTCAAAAAGAAACATTTGTACAGAAGGAGACAACGGTGTAGAAGGTCGGAGAAAAAGGTAAGAGACCTATAACCGAGCCTTTACATTCTAATGATCATATTCCTTCCTCTTCAAAGTTGGCCACTACTCCAAATTCCAAGCCTGTGTTGAAAGAAGTGAAACCTTTACCTGAAAATAGGTAGTCAAAAGAAAATGCCATAAAGAAGCCTCCTTCTGTCTTTAATCTGCAAAAAGAGCTTGAGAAAGGCAAAATCCTAGTCCCTCTAACTGAACTACTGACGCAGCCAGCCTATCAGTATTAGGTCTCCTCTTGTATGCTTCCCCCAGAAGCAGCCCCCATCCCAGATAGTCTGAACCTATAGGAAGAAAGGCCCATGGTCGTTTTTGGTCCTCATGTTGAAGAGTTAGATGCTTCAACCCCTCCTTTCTATGTGTCTTTAGTAATCCATTATTTGTTATTGCATAATTGTATGTTGGACTCTGGAGCGTCTCATAATCTCTTGCCCCTGTCGGTGATGGAGAAATTGGGGCTGCAAATCACTCGCCCATATAAATACCTTTACTCTTTTGATTCCAAAAGAGTCAAATTTTTGGGGATGATTAAGGATTTGGTGGTTAATCTAGCCCAAATCCTAGCCAAGAGTGTGGTGATGGATATAGTAGTAGTTGATATCCCAGCTCGTTTCGGGATGTTGTTGTCAAGGTCTTGGGGAAAAAAAATTAGAGGGTCAATAAAGCTGGATCTGACTTATGCTACTATCCCTGTCTTTGGAGGGAAAGAAAGGAAACTGTATCGGGAGACAAGGTTCATAAATATGGTGACTAAGGCCGATAATTTTGTTAATTCACCGGTATATAGTAAAGAAGGTGAGTTTTCATGTCTAATGTTGGAAGAAGATCAAGATTATGTACAGGAGCCATCTTTCTATCAGATTAAAAACAAGCAATCCTCAGGGAATCAAGAAGCTGGAGTTTGGACGTTGCACTTTGACAGAGCCAACTCTAAAGAAGGGAATGGAGCTGGGGTGCTCCTAATTTTCCCTACTCGCCAATGGGTTCCATTATCTTTTAAATTGGAATATGAAGCTACGAACAACGTAGTTGAGTATGAAGCACTGCTCCTGGGTTTGCAAATAGCAAGGAGTATGAACATTCAGAGCCTAAACGTTCTGGGAGATTCAGAATTGGTGGTGAGGCAGGTGAGAAATCAATGCCAAGCTAAACACCCACGACTTAGGGCCTACAAAAATGAGGTATGGGATTTAGTAGACAAATTTTTCTTAGCTTTTAATATTCAGTTCATGCCAAGAGAGAAAAAAGGAATGGCAGATTCTCTCGCTGTGGCTGCCAGCACCTTTCGGCCACCTAAGAATCCTCTTTTAAGATATGAGATTGAAGTCCACCACCGACCTTCCATTCCTGACAATGTCAAACATTGGTAGGTGTTTGAAGATGAGGAGCAAGTGAGAAGATTCATGGAGACTGTTGGAGAATTCTCAAATATGGATATAGACATCGATGCAGAAGAGGTTGAAGACCTTTCTAAAAAAAAAATGGGAAGAAAGCATGGTTGGTCATAAAGTGCTGCAACTTAAAGGAAATTTAATATCTAGAGGATTGGTCCCTTTGGAGAGGTTGTTCGATAAAAATGATGTCCCATTACAGCCGAGTAAAGTGGTAGAAGAAAATCAGGTGGATGACCTGAACCTCGACACCGAAGCTGATCCAAAAATTGTAAAGTTGTCTAAAAATGTTCCTGAAGAATATAAAGAGCAATATCAGAAATTATTTCAGACATACAAAGATGTTTTTTCATGGTATTATCAAGACTTCAAGACTTTTGATGTCAACATCATTCAACACAAGATTCCTTTAGAAGGAGATGTGAAGCCACATAAACAGAAGCTCAGATAAATTAACCCTTTGCTCCTTCCCTCTATAGAGAAGGAAATCAAGAAGCAATTAAAGGCCAAGATCATCATACCATTGAGATAATCTGAATGGGTGACCAACTTGGTCCTGGTTCAAAAAAAGAATAGAGAGATAAGACTGTGCGTCAACTTCTAGAATTTAAACCAAGCATCTCTAAAGGATAATTATCCACTGCCAAATATGGACTATATATTGTAGAAGGTTGTGGGAGCTTCACAGATGTCTATGATGGATGGTTTTTTTGGATACAATCAGGTGGCTATGCTTCTGGAAGATCAAAAGAAAATCGCCTTCACCACCCCCTGGTGGACATTTATGTATGCTCAGATGTCGTTCAGACTGATCAATGCAGGGGCCACTTTCCAAAGGGCCATGGATATTGCTTTTGTGGGGGAACATGATAAATTCGTAGTGGTCCACCTCGAAGACATCACTGTGTTCTCAAAGGATGATGCAGAACATATTGAACACTTGCGCAGGACCTTCGGAAAGCGTCGAAGGTATGTTCTCTCTCTAAACCCTCAGAAATCACTATTTGCTTTAGAAGAAGGTAAATATTTGGGACACATTGTGACTAAGTATGGGGTGAAAATTGACCCTAAAAGGGTAGAAGTTATAAACGACATATCTTTCCCCAGAAATAAGAAAGAGGTCCAAGTGTTCCTCGGGCGTATTAATTTTCTGAGAAGGTTCATTCCAAACTATGCAGAAATAGTTCGGGATATAACTGAGATGCTCAAGAAGAATAATGAGATAAAATGGTCTCCTGAGTCATGAGAGGCTTTTAACAGGATTAAAAAAGCCTTCACAGAAGCTCCAGTGTTGGCTGGACCAGATTATGCTAAGCCTTTCATGATATTTTCATTTGCATCGCCTCACACTGTTGTAGAAAAATTATTACAAAAGAATGAGGAGGGGTACGAGAAACCTATTGCCTTCTTTAGTCAGGTGCTCCGTGATGCTGAATTAAAATACAACATCCTGGAGAAACAAGCTTATGCCTTGGTAAAATCCCTCAAGGCGTTTTAGATGTATGTCTTGCAGTCATCCATTAATGCATTTGTACCCACAACAGCTATGAAATACATCCTGATCCAGGGATATAGTGAAGGGTGTTGGATGGGTATGTGTTTATATTCTTTCCACGATTAGCCCCATAGCCCATTGTATGTTGCATCGGGCGTAGCTGGGGGGTCACGAGGGGCGAAGCAGTCCCTACCGTTGGGGTCCGGGGCAGCGCCCCAGCCAAAATTTGATTTTGTGTAGACCCACTCATAGGCGGATCCGCCCATGGTTTTGTGCATGGTTTTGCACATGGTTTTGGGGTTCGATGGTTTTCGGCCCCTGGTATTTTTGTAGATCCGGTCAAAGGGAACTACGGTTATGTTCTAATCCAGGGTTAATGGATTGGGGTTTATGTATGCTTCGGCATGTATATATATGTGTTGTAACACTAAAAGGAATATAATGAAAAATCAAGCTGGTCGTCCCGATTTGGGATCCGAGGGAAAATCTCTATGTTTATCTGTTTTATGTTTTATGCTCTCACTATTGTTTATTTTTAAATTATAGATAATTGTGTAGATAATTATTTGTTTAGGTTAAAACCTACAAAGGGAAAAGGGGAAAATGGATTGAAAATATACAAGAATATGAGTTGGAGATACGTCCTACCAAGCTCATAAAAGGACAGGGATTAGCGAAGATCCTGTCAGAATCAAATTGTTAGGCTTTGGGTTCTTTGGGGATTCTTTACTATTTTAGTAAGCAAGGAGCCTAGGAAAATAGATGAAGCTGGATGGGATAAAACGGCTACATAAACCTGGATGAGTACTCTTAAATCCTAAGTACAAGAGGTTATAGAATATTTTTGACTCTTAAGTACTTACTATTGTAAGCAAAGAAAAATACAACACTAAAGGCTGAGATGGCAGAAGTCATTTACTTATGTGTGTTGTCTGTATTGGAGAGACCCTTCAGGAATCCTGCTCTTATGCCTTACTGAGAATGAAGTGGAGGAAATAATGACAGAGTTCCATAAGGGCATCTATGGTGGTCACTATAGTTGGAGAGCCACTGCCCATAAGATTCTGAAAGATGGTTTTTTCTGGCCCAAGCTCTTCGGAGATGTTTTTGCTAGGGTCAGAGCCTGTGAGAAATGTCAAAAATTCACAGAAAGGAAAAAATTTTCACCCTTTCCCATGATCCTTGTACACATAGATGAACCATTTCAACAATGGGGAATTGCTTTTATTGGAAAAATTCATCCTGCATCAAGTGGGCAGCATAAATGGATATTAACAACCACTGACTATTTCACTAAATGGGTGGAGGTTGTGCCAGCAAGGAATGCAACAGACAAAGTAGTGATAAAATTTCTGGAAGAGAACACTATCTTGAGATTTGGTTGCCCTGCAAAGATTGTTACAGACAATGCCCAGGCTTTTAATTCTGCTAAGTTCATCAGTGTTTGTCAGCAATATAACATTGTGCTGGGACACTCCACCACCTACTACCCACAGGGGTAGCAAAATCTTCAAATAAAACTTTGGTGAGAGCGGTGAAGAAAGCCATAAATGAAAATCATAAAAACTGGGATTCCCAGCTTAAATTCGTGTTATGGGCGAATAGGATCACTAGAAAGAGGTCAACAGGGAAATCCCCATATGAGTTGGTTTACGGTAGAGCAGAAATTTTTCCCATACAGTTGGCTTTACCAGTGGCTAGGTTCATGCAGGAATGGCAGGAGGAGCCGAACGACATTACCAGGAGGATGAACCAGTTGGTAGAGCTGGAGGAGACCTGAAATCAGGTGAATCAGAGGTTAACCAAATATCAGGAGAAAATGAAGGACCTGTTTGATCAACATGCCAAAGAAAAAAAGATGTAGGTCGGAGATTTAATACTAATATGGGACATACGAAGGGAAGAGAAGGGGAAGCATGGAAAATTCAATCCTTTATGGTTTGTTCCCTTCAAAATTGTTGAACAAGGAGGAAACAACACCTTCAAGCTAGATAATCTGCACGGTGACTTGCTCGACGGCCCTGTGAATGGGAAATTCTTAAAATCCTTCTTCAATTTTTGATTCTGGCCGAAAAGATCTGATGTATTATACTGTACATTATTTAGCCGCTTTTATTTTAAATGTTATTTGTTTTGAAGTATCATGAAGAATAAGGAAAGGTGTCGAGGAGTCGTGTCTACACAGAAGGGGCTAACAGATGGTCTGTGAAGTTCTCTACACGTTTGAGGACAAACATGTCATCCCCAAATGGAGCCAATTTTGATTATATCATTCACCCCTTAAGTCCTAAGAAATATTATAAAGGCGGATTACCTGACAGTATTAAAATGGCTAATGTTTCAAAGGGTATGAGAGAGAAATAAAATCAAAATGAGTCGTATATGAAAAGGGGACAAGATCACTTTATAATAAGGCGGTAGGATGTCAAAGATCTTAACCAAAATGACAAAAGTATGAAAGGTGCAGAGAAACCGATATGGGGCAGGACCCTCTCATGTTCGGCACACACATAACAAAGAAATGCACGAACCATTCCAGGGGTTTCATAGATGGTAGGGGGAAGGTGGAAGCCTCCCCTGTGGAATTTTGATGATGTGGCAGAAATGGGACCCTCAATTGATAACTACGCAGGGGAAACGGCCAAAATTCTGAAGCTGTTATGATACTCTGCCAATTTTTCCAGTAGGCCCGATCTCGATGTACACATGTCGCTACAATCCAATGGTAAGGTATGTCCTAGGACACCCGGTGCACGACTAGTACTGGTATTAAACCCGATGCATGGCATGAACTTGACCGAAACCGGATAAGAAAATGACCAGATGCCACATGTCTTAGTGTCGGTGTCCTTATGACGTCAACCCTAATAGCAGTACCCTAATCTCGTTTCCTGGGTTGTTTTAAGTTGTATAACTCTATTCCGCGAGTTACTATGGTAAAATACTCTCTGTTTATGGTTATTGTATAAGCGACAGCGTGAGCACCCGGTACCAGTTCTGCCTAGTCATTGTCAACCTCCCTGCGTCGTTTTCCTGAGCAGTATCCCTATTTCGTAGGTATTCCTCCCGTTTATACTATCTGGTTTCCTTTCGCTTTTAAATTTTTATAACGGTCATGGGTAAAGTCACGGTTAAGAAGTCAAAGCTTGAAACTCCCAAAGCCCGTGAGTCCAGGGCTGCCCCTGGACCCAAACCTTTCACAGATTTGCAAGCTAACATCCAAGACCCGTAATACCCATTTTTCATTAGTAGCGTTAAGCCTGAGCTGTTCAGGAACCATGTGGAAAATAGAGATAGGTTTCGTGTCGTTTTGTCTGGAATATATCCTCAGATAACTCCCCTATCTACCCAGTGGTTGAATTCATTTGTTGGCTCCGGGATGCTTATGATGAATGTTGGGGCATGTTCCTATCTTCTCAGGGGAAAAAAAATTCAGCATATCCCCTGAAATCATCAAAAAAGCTCTCTGTTATCCTACCAGTTCTAATTACGTCATTTTCAATGAAATGACACTGTCTCATCAGTTTTCTACGTTACCATGGAGGCAACAGAGAGATTTTATTGCCGCCATTACTTACTCTCATCTCACAGCTTTCCCCTCTATGGATTCGGTGCCCCTGATTCTATTTAAGGAAGAAGGGTTAGAGCAAGTTTCAAAAGAATGCATAGCCTTTTTGTGGTTAATGTCGCAGCCCAGTGTCATCTTAGATATCCCTAGTTTTTTGGCCTCGGCCATCCAAACTCAGTTCTAGGATCTCTCAGATACGGGTCATTTTCATTTCTATTCCATGGTCTTTTATCTTTTCCTCTTCCAACAGGCAGATAAGTTTGAGGGTTTAGGTTTAGAAAAAGCCTATAGGATAAACTCTCGGCCAAGACCAATTTTCGACTGGAATCTCGCAACACATCAGTTGGAAAATGGGGTCAGTTACTCAAATTTCTTGAATTATTTCATGCCCGTAACTTATACTATTATCCATGATACTCATCCGCCTAGTATTTTTCCTGAGCAGAATAAATCGTTGCAGTGTAGGGAGGCTAAAAGCACTAGGGACTGGTATCTTTTTTATCACTATACTGAAATCATGGTTTATGGAGCCGAATTTTCTCCCTAAAAATTTCTAGTTTTTCCCGCCTGGAGGATTTACGCTTTGGAATACCTCTGGCAGACCTTAAAGGCTAACCAAATCCACTTCAATGGGTTCATTCTCAAGCTTCCTACAACTATTGGCCCTTTCATTGTTAACTCGAGGCACGCCCTTCCCATAGTGGAAAACCTGCTTCAAGGCATGGATTTAAGGTAAGGGAAAGCTTGGCCTTATGATTCAAAAGGCATCATTTCAAACAAAAGGAAGAAGATTAAATCAACCCCTTATGCTCATGAAACAAGGCCTTTCATCGAGTGGCGAGCTAATCTTGAAACCTGACCTTTGCTTTCACGGATGGAGACCGATTCATCTGTGACAGGGGAAAAGGTAGATACAACTTCAACAAGAGAAGTAGATCAGAAACAGGTAGAGGAGTTCGGTGTCTCAGGAGAAGGTTCCCCTCCTTCTAAAATTCAAAGAACCGGGATCAATCAAGAAGAAGGCATAGAAGGTGAACAACTGCTGCAAGGTGAGACACTTTATGGTCAACCAGACAAGGGCAAAGCAGGCTTTGTGGTGATATGAGATGTCATGGTTTCTTCTGACTTCTCAGAAGTATCCCAAGCTATCTCTGCTAGCAGCTCTAGAGGGGAAAGAGAAAGAAGGGTAAGGAACAGAACAACCAGGGAAAAATACTTATTAGAATTAGAAGGATATGTCGATAAGTACCATACCAGGTTTTCATCCGCAATTAACTTGGACAAAGAACAACTAATACTGGCTATGATCGAAGCAGTCCTAAACCCAGAAGTCGGTACCACCAGTTATAGAGCCCTAGAAATAGCAGTAAACATGTCACAAGCATGGAAAATTTTAGGGGCTAATATTCGCACGTGGGTTAATTTTCCATGATTTTTCCAAAAAAAAAGATTCGCCAATTTCCATTTTTTATAAAAATGATTCGCCCAAATTTTACAATATAAAATTATTTTACCCTAAAAATCACCAATGTTATATAGAGAGTATATATAAAATCACCATAAATTTGAATGATTTTACAAATACATCAATAAACATTTTATATTTTGTATATTAGGGACTACTGATAGTTGCCAATGTTTTAAACTTCAAGATAATTTTCCATCCTTAAAATTTTCCCTGGTCACAAGTCTCACCAATCGACAAGTGTAATATATTCCAGTGTTTCGTTGATATGTTAAAGAATGAGGTAATAAAGCTCTCCCTCACTCTGAGAAAGTTACAAACCAAGCATAACCAAGTGCTTGAGAATTTCAGAAGGGAGAAGATCAACTCTCGTGCACTCTCAAATGATCTACATAGTCTCCAAGAAGTGGTAAAAGGGAAGGAGAAGGGTAAATAATACCCCCAAGGCCATCTCATCGCCGAATTGCAAAGGTAGGTCGTAGCCCTAAAGCACAAAGTGAACATACTTGGCACTCATCACGTACAAACCGCTGAGTTGGTCCAAGCAGAGAAGGATAAGGCAAGCCTGGCAGACTCCCTTGCAAAGGAAAGGGAAGAGAAAGCTAAAATTTCAGAGGAGATGGCTGCTCTACAGGGAAGAATGGACGAACTACAGATAAGTTGGGATACCCACGTGTGTGCTCCACCAGCTCTGGAAGGAACTAGCTCACTCTTAGAGTAGTTGACCATGACACTGACCGAACTTCAAGCGGCGGAAAAGCAAGTCTCAAGAGCACATCAGAGGACCAGCGAGCTCAAGGCCCTCCTCACAGAGAACTCCAAAAAGGTTGATGCTATGAAAAAAGAGATAGAGGAGGGAAAATGGGAAAAGGCACAACAAGAGAAAACTATTCGGGATCTCACTAATCGAATAAAGGGAAATATCACACTCTTGGATGCCCGACGTTTGATTTGTACTGAAATTATTATGGAAGTGAAGAAGCATTGGACATTCTTGAATATCATTGAGGAAAAGAGGGCTGCTATGCACCTTTTCAGAAGAACACTTCATGAAGGAGGTACTGATGCCTCAATTAGGGTCCAAAATGCCAAGAAGTATATTTCTCTTTTAAATGACCTAAGTCTAGAAGAATTGATCAGGAAAGAATCAGGAGCAAATTCAAGGAAGCTTCAGAATGTCAGAAGGTGATAGAGAAAGAGTCCACACGCAGCGTGGCTTTGAGCTGTTTGGAAAAGGTGGCAGCCAACTTAGAGCAGCTCGAGACAGATTGGACAGAGATAACACTTGCCAGTCTCCCATCATGCTGGGAGCCTTCCAATGTAGTCCTCCAGCCACTACCAGTGTATGAATGCCAACTAAAGGAAGCAATGTACCAGACTGACATCCCTTCTGAAAAGTCTTCTCGACTTAAAGCATAAACTATAGTCTTGGTCCTCGGCAAAGAGTTCTCGTTTCTTCATCAAGTGAAATACAAGATCCCTACTTAGGCGAGTTATGATGAACTTACTGAAGTTTACATTAGTGCTGAAAATTTCACTGCAATGCCTAAACCTGCAGTCAACACCTGGCAGATATGCACAAGTCATGCTAGTTTTTTAGCCAGCTCTTCTTCAACCATCGTTCCGCCTACTTCAGCCATTGCCTCAACTCTTTCCCACCAATGAAAGTGTCAATTCATGATTCAGCCCGCGTGGCCTCCTGCTTTTATTTTTATTTTTACTTTCAATAGTCGAGTGAGATCCATATTTCACTCTTGCAAAGTTTACTTTCTGTTAGACAATTATGATATTTTGTTTGGAAACAGCCATGAGCCCGGATTGTAAATGATGGGAACCGTTTTTATCTCATCATAAATTTTAATGTTTTGATTAGGACTTGAAACTTCATACTAGCACGCGGAAAATATATTTTCCCAAAAATATCTTTCCACGTATGTTGATTGAAAATTCTATAAAAGCAGTAAGCAGAGACAGAGAAAGGGCTCCACATTTTCAAAAGAACTAACTAAAAAATAACTATGTGTGTATTTTTGTCTGAAATTTGATATTAATGTTGAATATCCCATTGGGATTCAGTGATAAGGAGTTTTGTCGATATTGGGGATTCTGATCAGAGTGCTTCACAATTTGTAGCTCTTCCCTATGTTTTATAATACAAAGTTTCATTTCATCCATTTTCATACTTCTCATATCTATGTTCTGGAATGCGAGTGCTCATATGCTTAAATGTGAATTTATCATCGATTGATACTCATATTTACTCATGTCTAGTACTTTAAATATGGCTCAGGCACGATATTATGTTTCACTCTTTACTTCTACCAATGTGCTTCTGATATTAGCAGCAATGGAGCTCCGTCTTTAAATTTGTTCTCATACATGGATTCTTATCATTGTATAGGCCCAATATATGTGAATCTCTATTTCTAGATAAGCCTCTATTACAGTTAATATCCATAACATTTCCTTACACCGTCATCACCCTCTTTTATTAATATCTGTGAATTATTCTTGAATACAGCCCCCTTTTCATCTTTTTGTCTTAGAATTGTCTGATACATTCACATATCAAGGTTTACACTCTGTCACTACAGTATTACTCTTACTGTGTTTAAGTTTTGATAGTCTTGGTTCCACTTTCACCAAATCTTTTCACTTAAGATATTATAGCATGAGAGCTCCTTCTTGTCAACCCTTACAAGTTAAACTATATGCTACTTGTTGATTAAGATGTCCTAGGCACTGGTCTTTGTACAACTCAAGACTGTCTCTAGGAGTTAAAACACAATGTTTTCTGCAACTTCATCCACAAACTGAAACTTATCCTCTGACTTGCACTCAAATGATTTCAGATTAGAAGACAATGTTAAAGAAAAAATTTTACCCACTTCTTCATTAATGTAATCATCATTTGATATAGGCTCATGCAAGAAATGACATGAAGAATCAACCTTTTCCTGTACCTGAGGATTGTAGAAAAAAATTAACAATATTTTCTCTTGCTATTTGAACTGATTCTCATTCTCCTGATGATCAAGGGGTTGACAAACCTGCTGCAAATTTTCCTCAAACTTAGAGGATATGACATCATTTTCATCAGTAAATTCCTGCTGGGTTTCATTTTCATCCAAGGGAGATGTTATCCTTTCTTCTTGGTGTTCTTCTTTTTGATGAAAGGTATTGTCATGAAGGACCTCTAAAATTTCCTCATCCATGAACTCATCATCTTCATAAAAATTCTCCGAATATTCAATAAAACTCTCATAGTGTTTACAACAGTATTTGACCATCAATAAAGAGGGATGACACACTTTATACATCTCATAAAATACATTATGGAAATCAGCAAGAGAATATCCATCTGCGATCATTACTCTCACTATATTCGAGCTGCCATCATTATTTGCTAGGTGTCATAGTCAGTTCAGTTTAGTCGGGTTTCACTCCAGTATTTTATTTTTATTGATTTGTAAATAAGATAGATATATTATAAGACAAAAATAATAAAAATAAAAGATTGGAGTGAAATCCAACTAAACTAAACTTACTATGACACCTAGCAAATAATGATGGCAGCTCAAATATGGTGAGAGTAATATGTCAACACCCCCTCCTAATCTCAAATGTTACAAGTAGTGGCACTTACAATGCCTAGTCTCTCTCTTTGAAATTCAAATACATTTTATCCCAAAGGCTTTGTGACAATATCTGAAAGTTGATATTTTGAACCACAAAAAGTAAGTAATATGTCTCCATCATTGACAAGCTCACAGATAAAAATGAAAAAGTGTGTCAATGTGCTTGATCTTTTTGTGAAAGACATGATGTTTTGATAAATAAATTGTAGAATTGTTATCACACTGAATCGTAGGTGGTTCCGTCTAAACATTTGTGTTAGGTCCCTATATTACTAGTATAGTCCCTTATTGTTGTTAGTGTATCCCTCTTATTACTATTTTTGTAACCCTGTAAACCCCAATATTGTTATTATTGCACCCTTACATTATTATTGTTAGGTTGGCTAGGATTATATTGTGACCTCATGGAATTATATATATATAGGAGGTTTTTTCATTTGTATCATCCAAGAATTGTTCATTTATTTAATGTATTGGAAGTTTCCCCCTTGAAGTGGTTGATTTCTAAGGCTTTGATCGAGCCTCTTTTCCTCTATTTTTGGAGCTGCTTTCATAACATGGTACCAAAGCTTTGGATTCTAGGGTTTCGATGCTCCAAACAAGTCATCTTGGAATTTTTGCTATAATTTTTTTTATACCAATTTTTAGAAGCTTAAAGTTTTATAGGGCGAAGCCGAAATCATGAGGAACGTCATGTAAAAATTTCAGATCTTGGTTCACAATATTTTTGGCGATATGATCTATGGAAGTTAGGGTTTTTTCAGGCTCCCGAATTTCATCTCAAAGAGGCGACCCTGGGAAAATAATTATAACTCTCTCTCTGAGCATCAGATTGGAATTTCGTAAACTGTGGTCATAAGTACACAGAATGTAGTTTCCTTTGTATCAATTTCAGATCCGAAGAAGGAAACAGTGACACATGGCATGATGTACAATTTCACTCTACTGAACCACTCCATAATTATCTCATTGTGGGAGATTGGGCATAACTTTGTCTTAAAAAACCCAAATCAGGTCATAACTATGGAATTTGAAAGAAGCTTCAGAGGGCTACTATAGGACCGAATTTTATGTATTTAAGCTTTTAAATCACAGATATAATTCATTTTTAATATCGAGCTCCTCAAAAATAAGAAAAAGGTTTGTATTGTTTTTTCAAATTTCATAAGTCGTGTGAAAAATCAATTTGAATTGATTCCAACGGCATATTGTAGAATAGATATCAGTATTGAGTTCTAAAATTCCCTCTAAAAATATTTCAACATCCAATAAGCTCTTAGAAGGCTCTACTATGATTCACAAAGACGAAGAATGGCAACATGACATATCAAAATTACAAGAGAAAGTGCACCAAATTTCGCTCTCGCAAAGTGCAACAAAAAATGAAATGGAAGTTTTGAACAAAGGCATGGAAGCTAAGATGGATGGTTTGAAGAAAGGCATGGAATACAAGATGGATGGCATGTAAGCTAAGATGTAGGGCATGGAAGTTGGCATGGAAGCTGTTAGCCACCTATAAAATTTGTTATACCAAAAGGTGGCTAAATATGTTTTTGAGCCTTCAAGGAACAAATTTTCCCTATAAAAAACTGTTGGCTCTTGAAGACTCTTGAAGGCCTCATGCCTCTGTCCAGATCCTACACTGTTGTTTACCTTTCAAAAGACTCAGAAATCCTGCTGAGTTCCAAGCCAGATCACTTCTGCAAAGGCCATTTTTTCCCTTCCCTCACTTCAGAACTAACCTTCATTCGTTTCCCCTTTTTTCTCCATGAATTCCTCTATTTTTCATGAGTTCCCTTCTTCCATTCATGAAAATCCACTTTATTAAGGTTAAAGACTCATTCTTTAGCTTTTTCCCCCTTTTTTTTTTCTATAACCCGCCATATATTATAAATATAACTTTATTCTAAAGTTCATATCATATAAATTATGGCCCACCGCATATCGCATTATCGCATTTTCTATGGTGCGTTTCATTAACTCATCGCAAAAACTTGCGATGTGATCGTTCCACTCGATCGCATATCGCAAATTGCACATTTCGTTGTTTAAAAATTTTTATCCATCGCAAATATTTGCGATGCGACCGATCCAATCGCATTTTTCCCCAATGCTCATCACAAAGCGCAATATCGCATTTTCTCTCCGTCGCATAAATCAGCCATCGCAAATATTTGCACTGCGATCCATCGTAGATCGCAGATCGCAATTTTAATTTTTCCTCCAAAGAGCCATCGAAAATATTTGCGATGCGATCCATCGCAGTTTCCGCCCATCGCATAATCGCAATATCCCATTTTCTCTCCGTCGCATAATCCGCCATCGCGTTTTCCACTTTTGCGATTTGTGATCAGTCCCGCTAGGCCCACCGTACGATCCCCTCGCCATTCATAAAAAATACACCTTTCCCCTTTGTAAAACTGAAAAATGTCATATTTCATTGTTTATAAAGGTTTTTCCCACTAAATCCCTCCGCCGCATCTCCGACATTGATCTGCGCCCCCGCTCCATGATCCAACGGTCCTCCAAGCATTCTCCCGCCTGGCCCCTTTATACGTCATTTCACTGTTTTTTCCACTGTTTCCACATAACCACCCCCGGTTTCTTCCGCACCACCTTTGGGCGGGTGGTGGTTTTTCCCCGTCGCCCAGCGATTCCATACACCGCTCGACGCATGTCCCTTGTACGATTTGAAAACCGTCGAGCAACCATCGCCCCCCGCACGTTATAATTCAGACCTGGACGCCCAGCGAAATTAATGACATTCATCCGATCTAAGACCACCCATCCAACGGTGATTGCTCGCCTAACATGCCTGACCTTTAACCAAAGTGCCCGAGCGATAGCCAAGCTATTGTACAGCGGCAATCCCATCCCCGACCGTCGATCTCAGTGCGAATCGACGGCTCAGATTTAATCACCCTTCCACCATCTCTTTTGACCATTCTGAGATTAAATCCCGACCATTAGATGATGCCATCCAATGACCCTGCTTCCCCCTGCACACCCTCCGATGCAGATTGACCTATAAATGTAGGATTTTGTAACATTTGTTTGTTTTTATAGGGTTTAATGTTTTTTCCTCTTGAAAGGAAGAAATTTCGTAGGACGAGGATGATGATCCTCCGCCTTTCGAATACATTAGAGAAATCTTCCACAGGGTATGGATTCATGTTCTCCATCAAAGGTTTCATGAGCCTTTGGTGCTGTCTGCCCCTGCTAAAACCTAAAAACATCAAATGAAGCATTGAGAAAGAGTATCAGTTGCAGAAGACCAGAAATGTGCCAGCACAGAGGATTGAAGATAGATTAGTGGGGATTACAGTTAAGACAGTTATCAAAAGCCTAATCCCCCAATCTAAAACACAGTCTACAGAATACCTAAAGTGTTTTAGGGACAACAAACCCTCCACCGCCACAAAAAGGAGGCGAATTGATTCCTCTCAGCAGCTAAACGCCACTTGTTGCCTCAAACCTTTCAAACCAGGGCCGAAGTTATTACAAAGGAAGATGTTTTGCCTCAACGCAGCGAGGGAGTTACTTCTGCAAGGAAATCAATGCAGAAATATCTGCAGAGTTACTCCAAACATAACACAGAGCCTCAAAGTCAAATAAAGCTCCCACCGAGCTTTGATATTTATTGTAAAGCAGTTAATGCAGAACCACCTGTAACTTCTTCATCGAGTCTCTCAAAATTTCGAGAAGTCTTCACTCTGTATTAATTATCCTTGAGATATTTTTTTAGATCTCACCTCCTCATCTTCCTATAAATACTGATGTGGAAGATGAGAAGTTGTTGGTTGTTTGTTGCTATTTGATCACAAGTTGTAACATTGAAACTCTCTGAAATAAATATACAAGTCTGTTGAAGTTGAAAAACAAATTGAAGTCTTGGATGTCTTGATGATGTTGTTGCATCCCTGTTCCTGAGAAGGCTCTATCACTGGATTCATGAGCTTGGTTTTTGGTGAAGTATTCTAACTGTTTAATGTTTTCTCCTGTTTTCATATGTTTCATAATCTCTTACTACAGTAGGCTGAAAGTTTTAGGCTAAGAAATGACTCCTGGAAGCACCTTAGACCTGTTCACCCTTCAATGTTTTATGTTTTCTTCTGCTGAAGTATTTTAGACGATTTAAACCTTCTCTTTAGTCTTCATGCTTGTTTATTTCCTTGATAGCTCAAATAGTTGGTTTCAGCATGATTTATGGTTCTCCCTGCTTGTCTACCATCACTTGAAAGCTGTTATTGAAGTCTCCCTTTGAAGTACCATTGTCTTAAGTTAATCAAAGAGGTCGGTTTTGATCTTACCCTTTGCCCCTGCTTGAACAGTTGTTTTGAAGGTCGTTATAGTTGTAAGCATAGATGTTATTTAGGTGTTCCCTCTTATATAAATGCAACTATCAGTGAATCTTTTATGTTTTCTAATTCCTTTAAAATAAAATCTTTGAGGAAATAGGGAGTTCCCCGAATCTTAGATTTCATTTTAAAAGTTGTCTTGAAGTCATTATTTTCTTAAAGAATGTTTGTGGAATTTATGGTTAGCCCTGTCTATCAAATATCTCTTTATTGTTAAGTTATGTTTTCAAGTTCCCTTTGTTGAGAATTAAGTTTCTCTTTCTAAAACATTAATGTCCATCTCATTCCAAAACAAAGGATCCTGTGGCCAAGTTATATTTGCCCTTTGATATCCCATATCCCTCGAAGAGTTTGTCATGACCTTATTTTGAATCCATTTCGCTCAATGAACCCAGATATTTCCTCTTCCGTCTATCTTTCCTAGACCTTTCATATTCGTCGTATCAACTCAACCCAACCAAACAAACATCTCGCACTTAAACAACTAGTCTAAAATCCATAACCAAAGCACACAAGATAAACCTTTGCAAACAAATATTTGAGAGATCCCTCTCTCGAGAACATGAGGACTAGATCTTGGAACTCTAAAGATTGGTTATGATGTTGCCTTGTCTTTTGATTTTGCCAAACTCGTCAAAACACGGGATACCAACATAATGGCGATCACTATGGGACCTCTCGAGTCGAGAATAATCCAAATACCCCTTAGGACTTCGTAAATCCCTTATTTTCAAGAATATCCAATGATTATTAGCCACCTCATTGCCACCAACATAATGGCGATCACGGTGGGACCCTCACTCGAGGATTAGAGGCTTCAAAACCTTCTCTTTAACTTTTAGGTCCAAGATAACATAAGTAACTTTCCTCAAGCACTCGCCTAAACAAATGGCAATCATGATAGGACTTAATTGAATCAATGAAAACTAAGTAACCCTTAGGATTCTCGTAAAGCGTTACCAAACCTTGAAGGAACCAAGCTACTAAGCCATAAGAGCAACTCGTGTTTGTTTGAACACCTTAGCTAAGTGCAAAATCAGACTTAGATCACTCTCTTAACCTATAAAACCAAAATAACTCAGAAAACCCGAAAACATTTCAAGTTTGGCTTCATAATAAACATGGTAGTGGACCACAAAACCTTTTACCTCCTTAGGAGCTAAAAAACTTCCACTTGGCGACTCCACAATCCTTAGCAGAAACTCAACACTTCACCGGGAAGAACCCTTATCATTATAATATCTTTCAAACTCGGTTAGAGGACCAGTAGGATTAAGATTTGTGTAAACGTATTAGTTAACCTCTCAAAGATTGTCATACTTGGTTAAACTTTTCTTGTTATTTGGGTCTAAAAAATACAAGCATAGTGGCTTCTAAAGAAAGATTCACACTAGAGCCCATCCGCACTCTAATCCACCCGAGATAGTTGATAACCCGTAAAGTATCCTTTGGAAGTCTCCTAGGATTAAATTATCAACTGTTTTCGAGATCACCCTTGAGAGCTAATTCAGCCCCGAAAATCTTTCAGCTCTACAACAATCACAAGTTGACCTAGTAAACCCGTTTAGGACTAGGTCATTTGATGATATAATCCAGTTAGACTATGAATCTTCGCTTTCATCCCCAGCAGACAAGTAAACATCCCGGTAGTAGAGAAACAACACCTCACGATTTACATTTCCTTCACAACCTAGGTGTCTCTCATCCAAGGTCACCAAGAATCTACTCCGGTCCATCCACTTCTACTCATCCTACATCCACTTTTCAAAACCACCACACCTCGGCCCCGCTTTCCCTTTTTCAATCCACCCGTGAATCCACCCCCCACCACATATCATGGCAGCATGGTATGCTCCCTTAGCCCCTTACTCGTACCACTAGTCAATCTCCCACAGACTATCACCCAAAATTCCATTATATGATGCTAATAATGCTACAACCGCATCGCAGCATGTGGATAAGATGAATGACTACTTTGGACATAAAACGAAATTGATGATAATTCGTCAAACTTAGATTATTTTCTCGTAGCTTAGGGGGGAGAAGTAATAAAATGGTTTAAAGGTTTAGCCCCCGTAGTATTAACGATCTCCAAGCCTTCAATCAAACATTCCTAAAACAAAATGGGAAGTAAAGAAGAATCCTCTCCCAAGTCCTCGCTGACATACAACAATCTCCGTAGGAATCCCGGGGAAAGTGTACAAGCATATTGTACTAGATTTTAACAAAGGTATATAATGCACTTTCCTCGTAACTAAAACCTCCACAAGGCTCACCCTTAAACAAGTTTCGAAGGATTTGACTCGACATGACTTATTCACCGAGAGAAAGAGATTTTGCAACTCTTGAAGATATGCAAAGGGGTGCTCTTTCTCAGTGGAAGTCAACTTAATAGAAAAGAGAGCAAGAATGAAAACCGGAAAGAGAGTATCTTTCAGAGAGGAATACCCCTCCTCTACTTCAAGCACAAAAAATGGAGAGAATGTTGGAAGAAAATGATGAAAGAGATGAGCATAATTAAGAAAGCACAAGCAAATCAAAACCGTGACTACACTTCAAAACAATCAAAACAATAGAAATTAGAATTATAGAAGAGATAACAATCAAGATAAGCAAAAGGAAAGTGACCAAAAAATTAGACCTCCCTTTCAACAAAACTATGTAGATCAATATGAGGAAGACAGTGGAGCTGGAAAGGTTGGAAGAATCACATGTAAACTTGATTGGATCAGATAGCTGGGGATGATGTTTTCCTCACCGAGGAAGAACAAGGTTTCTTCTCTAATGATCAAAATACAAACACCTATGAAGATTCTCGATGACTATAGATTGGGTTTTGAAAATGCAATCATGGAGGTGCACAAACAAGATGATCTTAGGAGCAATGGAAGTGTAGAAAATACAAAAGATAGGAATACTAGCATCAGCTACAAGAAAAAGCGTAAAAACCAGACCCCAAGAAGACGACACAGAAAAACCAAACATTTCTGCCAAAAGACCACGATTTAAATAAATACAAGGGAATCCAACAAATGTTGAACAAAGCACCCCTAGCACTTCACCTAGTGGTCCTAGTAGAACTATTCCTATCACTAGTTCAAACAACGTTCGTAAAATCAAAGTCATTAAAAGAATCCAATTGAAAAAATAGATGTAAATATTAACAAGTCAATTATTCCTTTCAGCCTTGAGGGAGAGATTGCTAAGATAAAAATTACCATCCCCCCTAGCTGAACTAGTAACCCAAGAAGTGTACAAAAACCAAGTTTTGAAAGCCTTAAACTTAGAAATGATACTCGACACCTTAAACTTGACAGATGACAAACCCTGAGTTGTTGTTTGGCCCGTGAGGTTGAAGGAAAATATCAAGAAGGACCAATCCCTCCTTCTATGTCATCTTGAACATACACGATAAAATTCTACATAATGCCATGTTAGATTCTAGAGCTTCACACAATCTCATGCCCAAGGTAGTAATGGAAAGCTTAGGCTTAGAAATTACTAAACCATACAAATATTTGTATTCTTTTGACTCAAGCAGAGTCAAATGTTTTGGGTTTAATCAAAGATTTATGTGTTAATCTAGCTCAGATCCTCGCCAATAATCTAGTTATGGATATAATTGTAGCTGATATTCCCCCTAAGTATGGCATGCTCTTATCAAGATCATGGGGAGCCAAACTCAGTATAGTACCTTCAAATGGACAAGGCTTATGCCACCATCCCCATTTTCAATCAAAACAAAAGATTATACAAGGAATCCCACATGAAGTACATGGTGAGAAACATGGACAGGCCAAACAACACTCCCATCTATTCTATTCAATCAAGTTTAGACTCCTTTATCTTGTGTAACGAAGATGAAATTACTCAACAAGGTAAAGAAAACATGGACCCAATCAATTCACCTGTAACAATCCAATCTTACCTCAAATCAACTTCAAAATATTGACAATCAACAAGAACAAGAAAGTGAAAATGAGTCAAACATACTCGACAATAAATTTCGATGGATCCCTGCAATAAAAATAGTGCAGAGGTGTGTCTAGATTCGTAACACAAATCGGGGTTTTTTCATACAAATTAGATTTCCCGTGCACTAACAACATCGCTGAGTACGAAGCCCTCCTCCTAGGTTTACAATTGCTCAAACAGTTAAAAGCCCAAAGGATATCTATCCTAGGAGATTCTAAACTTATCATCAAACAAATCAAAGGAGAATACTCAAACAAGAATCCAAGGCTTAGGGAATATCTAAATGCTGCCCTAGACCTGCTAAAAACTTTCGAAAAATATGAACTCATTTTCATTCCTGAGAGCACCGAATCATCTAGCAAATGAACTTGCCTTCATGGCCACAATTGCCAAGTACACGAAATAAATGAACAACTCAATATAAAGGTGAAACACAGACTGTTGCAGCTCGATAACGAAGATCACTGGTAGTGTGTTTGAATCGTCAAACACATAGATGACTTCTGAAATCAGAAAATGATTTCAAAGCATACCAACATCCGAAACTAGCCATGAATAAAACCTGTTTTGTATATTGAACAAATCCCTGAAAGGGCCGAAATGACATATCCCGCCGATATAAATCATCGCGAAAAATCCTTTTGAAGCAGAGGTAGTGAACAATGAAGACCAAGAAGACTTGGAAGTCTTACAATGCAAAAATGATAAGATCCCAATAGGTCTCACACCTTTAGAACACTCGTTTGATCTCAACGATATAGCTAAAGAACCCTGTAATGGAGCCTCGTGGAAACAAGTGTAGAAGAACATAACATAGGCAAATCTAGCGTAACCCTAAGATGATCAAGCTATCCAAAGACCCTCCCAACCCACATAAAATTGCAGAGACATGGAGCTTTTCAAAGAGTTTAAAGATGTGTTTGCTTGGGAATACAAAGACTTGGAAATCATATGATACCAAACGATCATCCAGCATAAAAATTCCCTTGAAGGAAAATCAAAAGCCTTTCAAGCAAAAAAACTAAGGAGAATAAATCCTCTTTTACTACCTTTGGTTAAGGCAGAAATTGAGAAAATGTATAATGTTGGGATCATAGTACCCATTAGATTTTCGTAATGGGTATCAAACTTAGTTTTCTGTTAGAAAGAAAACCCCCGGGAAATCGTGCTCGTATTGACTTCACAAATTTAAACAGTAGCCTCTTTGAAGGACAACTCACCCTTGCCCAAAATGGACCATATACTTCAAAGAGTAGTTGGGTCAAAAGAATATCCCTTTTAGATGGTTTCTCGGGTCACAATCGTGTGTTAGTGTTCCCAAGTGATCAAATCAAAACTCGCTTTTTACCACACCTTGGGGGCACCTTTATGTATGTCAAAATGCCTTTCGGATTAATGAACACAGGGCCACCTTCCAAAGGGCCATGGACACGAGCCTTCTCCGAAGATATTGGCTATTTTATAATTATTTACCTTGATGACATAACCGTTTTCTCAAAACCGATGAAGAGCATTTGATTCACCTACGAAAGGTTTTTTTGAGAAGTGTAGGAAATTTGGCTTATCACCGAATCCCAGAGAAGACCCTCTTTTGGTCTCCAAGAAGGGAAACTTCTTGGTCATATAATTTTCGAAGAAGGAATCAAAATAGACCCTACAAGGATAGATGGTATATTGCAAATTAGCCATCCTAGAAGCCTCGGAGAATTGCAAATCCTTCATTGGAAAGATAAATTTTTTTGAGAAGGTTTATTCCCAACCTTGCCGAGCTATTAAAAAACATTACAAACATGCTTAAGAAAAAACGTGGGTGTAAAATGGACTTTACCAGCTAAACAATCAATCGAATCGGTCAAACAAGCTCTTACTCAAACACCAAATTTCCGATTAGTCCAGATTTTACCAAAGTTTTTTATATCTTTTCTTTTGCATCCGAGCATACAATAGCTCATAGTTCTACTTCAAAAGAATGATTTGGGGCAGGAATAACCAATATCCTTCTTTAGTATGGCCTTAAGAGACGCTCCTCTCAATTATAATAGCATGGAGAAACAAGCCTTAGCATTAGTGAAAGCATTAAAGGACTTTAGGGTCTATATTTTACACTCTCACATAATTTGTTTTGTCCCACATACTGTTGTCAAGGACATTCTGAGTCAAGACCCTGATGGTAAAAGGGGAAAATGGATTGCAACTATTATTGAATATAACTTAGAAATTAGGCCCACCAAACTAGTAAAAGGGCAAGGATTAGCCAAACTCATGGCTGAGTCTAACTTCCAAGCATTAGACATGAATATGGTAGATGTGTTGGAAGAAATAGAAGAATCCGATGCTCCTTTTATTGAAGAAACCTTTCTAAATTCTCCTTGGTATGCTGACATTGTTTATGTGCTTTTATATTTAAATACCCCTCCTTATTTATCTAAAACTAAGGCTAGATTCTTGAAACAAAAGGCTTTGAGTTTTTGCATATTAAATGGAGTATTATATTGGAAAAATGTTGTTGGAATTTTGCTTAAATGTTTGCTTGAAGATGATGCAGGAAAAATCATGCATGAATTGCACGATGGTGAATGTGGAGGACACCTCTACTGGAAGGCCACAGCAAACAAAGTTCTCAGATCAGGTTACTATTGGCCTACCATTTTCCCAGACACTCAGAATTTGGTCATGTCTTGCCATAAGTGTCAAATCTTTGATGGCAAGAGAAAGCTCCTTCCCTTACCCCTACATCTTATCAGAGTTGAGGCACCTTTTCAACAATGGGGGTTGGACTTCATTGGAGAAATTCATCCATCTTCCTCAGCTCAACATAAGTGGATCCTCACAGCCACTGACTTCTTCACCAAATGGATAGAAGCTATACCTACCAGGAATGCTAATGATTCTGTCATTATCAAGTTTCTTGAAACCCATATCCTATCCAGATTTGGTTGTCCCAGAAAAATCATAACAGACAATGCTGCTGCTTTCAAATCCAAAAAGATGGTTGGTTTCTGTCACAAATACCATATAACCTTGGGCCATTCCACTGCTTACTATCCCCAAGGGAATGGATTAGCTGAATCCTCCAACAAGAGTCTCATTAATATCATTAAAAAGCTGTTGGAAGAAAATAGAAAATCATGGCACAGTAAGCTGGTTCATGCCTTATGGGCTAATCGACTAACCACAAAGAAATCAATAAATACGTCCCCCTATTAGTTATTTTATGGCATGGATGCAATCTTTCCTACCTCATTAGGAGTTCCAGTCATGAAGCTCCTTCAAGAAGTACAGGTTGAAGAAAATGATATGCAGAGGAGGATCAACCAAACAATTCATTTGCAGCAGACCCGAGAAGAAGTTTATGAAAGAACACAGTTAGTCCAAGAAAATATGAAGAAGCAATTTGATAAAAGGACTAAGGCAAACAACTTCTAGATTGGAAGTGTTGTTCTTAAATGGGATTCAAGGAGAGAAGAGAAGGGGAAACATGGCAAGTTTGAGAACTTGTGGAAAGGGCCATATATTATTCATGTTGAGAGGGGTCATAATACATTTTTCTTGAAAGAAATGAATGGAGAAGACCTATATGGGGGTCCAGTCAATGGCAGGATGCTCAAGCATTACTTCTGCCAAGAATCTTAAGTTTCAAAGCATTTTTGTTTTTATCATTGTAAATATCATAGTCTAACCATGGAATTCAAAGTTATGAAAAATCAAAAACACAAAAACAAAGAAAAGAAAAGAGGGCAGATTGTGAAAACAAGAAAGGCAAAGCCCCATGCCAAAAAAGAGAAACAAATCTGAAAGTGTGCAAGCTTAAATACCACTCCTGATAACCACACTTCTAGTTAGTCAAACAACCTAATCTTGACTAATTAGTTTTAAATTTTCTGATGATAGGGTACTGAATTTGGTTTGCCAAACTGTTTAATCTTGGCTTATCAGTAGATAGATTAGGATAGAAATTAAAAGGTTCAAACAAATTCAAAATCTAAACCAAAATCTCCAAAGAGAGATGACTCAAAAATTGTTTTATTTTTCAGAGTCATAAAAGAGAAAAACTGGTTCTAATTTGCCCAAAATCTGAATCAGTTATCAAGGACGAGACAGCTCAAACAAAAGCAAAGACAGAGCTGTGAAGAGAAGAGAAGGCTATGATGAGAAACTTTCAGATCTTAAGCCTTCCATTTTGATTTTAATTTTCTGCAAATAATAATCTATGTGCAGCTTTTTTTTATGCCATAGATCACAGCAAGTTAAAAAGCTTAATCTTGACTTGACTGTTTTTGAATATATGTTATAGAATTTAGAGAATGGAAGTCTGTTGGACAGCTTAATCCCAACAGACAGTAGATTAGGTAGAGAATCATATGGATCCAACTGTTTAATCTGGATCCATGAAGAAATAAGGAGCAGGGTTAGATTAGTTTTTATGGTTTCAAAAGAGTAAAATTTTGTAAGAGAGTTTGCCAATCCAAGTGCACTCTGATGAAGAGAAAATGTTAGATCAGTAGGATTGGGTAGGTAGAAAGTTTTTTGATAAGAGTTCCATTGTTTTCCAAATATTGACAATTGGTTTCCAGAGCAAAGAAAGATCTTTCAAAGCAGAAGAACCAGCCCAATGGATGAAGCAACTGATCAGCCTCTCAGAGAATACAAGTCTGCAGTTCTTGATGCCTTCAAAAGGACACCATCCCCAAGTGGAGCCACTGTTAGCCACCTATAAAATTTGTTATACCAAAAGGTGGCTAAATATGTTTTTGAGCCTTCAAGGAACAAATTTTCCCTATAAAAAATTGTTGGCTCTTGAAGACTCTTGAAGGCCTCATGCCTCTGTCCAGATCCTACACTGTTGTTTACCTTTCAAAAGACTCAGAAATCCTGCTGAGTTCCAAGCCAGATCACTTCTGCAAAGGCCATTTTTTCCCTTACCCCGCTTCAGAACTAACCTTCATTCATTTCCCCTTTTTTCTCCATGAATTCCTCTATTTTTCATGAGTTCCCTTCTTCCATTCATGAAAATCCACTTTATTAAGGTTAAAGACTCATTCTTTAGCTTTTTCCCCTTTTTTTTCTATAACCCGCCATATATTATAAATATAACTTTATTATAAAGTTCATATCATATAAATTATGGCCCACCGCATATCGCATTATCGCATTTTCTATGGTGCGTTTCATTAACTCATCGCAAAAACTTGCGATGCGATCGTTCCGCCCGATCACATATCGCAAATCACACGTTTCGTTGTTTAAACAGTTTGATCCATTGCAAATATTTGCGATGCGATCTGATCGCATCGCAAATATTTGCGATGCAACCGATCCAATCGCATTTTTCCCCAGTGCTCATCACAAAGCGCAATATCGCATTTTCTCTCCGTCACATAAATCAGCCATCGCAAATATTTGCGCTGCGATCCATCGCAGATCGCAGATTGCAATTTTTGGTTTTCCTCCAAAGAGCCATCGCAAATATTTGCGATGTGATCCATCGCAGTTTCCGCCCATCGCATAATCGCAATATCGCATTTTCTCTCCGTCGCATAATCTGCCATCGCGTTTTCCACTTTTGCGATTTGCGATCAATCCCGCCGGGCCCACCGTATGATCCCCTCGCCATTCATAAAAAATACGCCTTTCCCCTTTGTAAAGCTGAAATATGTCATATTTTGTTGTTTATAAAGGTTTTTCCCACTAAATTCCTCTGTCGCATCTCCGACGTTGATCTGCGCCCCCGCTCCACGATCCAACGGTCCTCCAAGCATTCTCCCGCCTGACCCCTTTATACGTCATTTCACTGTTTTTTCCACTGTTTCCACATAACCACCCCCGGTTTCTTCCGCACCACCTTTGGGCGGGTGGTGGTTTTTCCCCGTCGCCCAGCGATTCCATACACCGCTCGATGCGTGTCCCTTGTATGATTTGAAAACCGCCGAGCAACCATCGCCCCCCGCGCGTTATAATTCAGACTTGGACGCCCAGCGAAATTAACGACAGTCGTCCGATCTAAGACCGCCCATCCAACGGTGATCGCTCGCCTAACATACCTGACCTTTAACCAAAGTGCCCGAGCGATAGCCAAGCTATTGTACAGCGGCAATCTCATCCCCGACCGTCGATCTCAGTACGAATCGACGGCTCAGATTTAATCACCCTTCCACCATCTCTTTCGACCATTCTGAGATTAAATCCCGACCGTTAGATGATGCCATCCAACGGCCCTACTTCCCCCCGCACACCCTCCGATGCAGATTGACCTATAAACGTAGGATTTTGTAACATTTGTTTGTTTTTATAGGGTTTAATGTTTTTTCCGCTTAAAAGGAAGAAATTTTGTAGGACGAGGATGACGATCCTCCGCCTTTCGAATATATTAGAGAAATCGTCCACAGGGTATGGATTCACGTTCTCCATCAAAGGTTTCATGAGCCTTTGGTGCCGTCTACCCCTGCTAAAACCTAAAAACATCAAATGAAGCATAGAGAAAGAGTATCAATTGCAGAAGACCATAAATGTTCCAGCACAGAGGATTGAAGACAGATTAGCGGGGATTACAGCTAAGACAGTTATCAAAATCCTAATCCCCCAATCTAAAACACAGTCTGCAGAATACCTAAAGTGTTTTAGGGACAACAAACCCTCCACCGCCACAAAAAGGAGGTGAATTGATTCCTCCCAGCAACTAAACGCCACCTGTTGCCTCAAACCTTTCAAACCAGGGCCAAAGTTATTGAAAAGGAAGATGTTTTTCCTCAACGCAGTGAGGGAGTTACTTCTGCAAGGAAATCAATGCAGAAATATCTGCAGAGTTACTCCAAACATAACACAGAGCCTCAAAGTCAAATAAATCTCCCACCGAGCTTTGATATTTATTGTAAAGCGGTTAATGCAGAACCACCTGTAACTTCTTCATCGAGCCTCTCAAAAGGCCGAGAAGTCTTCACTCTGTCTTAATTATCCTTGAGATATTTTGTTAGATCTCACCTCCTCATCTTCCTATAAATACTGCTGTGGAAGATGAGAAGTTGTTGGTTGTTGGTTGCTGTTTGATCACAAGTTGTAACATTGAAACTCTCTGAAATAAATATACAAGTCTGTTGAAGTTGAAAACAAATTGAAGTCTTGGATGTCTTGATGATGCTGTTGCATGCCCGTTCCTGAGAAGGCTCTATCATTGGATTCATGAGCTTGGTTGTTGGTGAAGTATTCTAACTTTTTAATGTTTTCTCCTGTTTTCATTATGTTTCATAATCTCTTACTACAGTAGGCTGAAAGTTTTAGGCTAAGAAATGACTCCTGGAAGCACCTTAGACCTGTTCACCCTCACTGTTTTATGTTTTCTTCTGCTGAAGTATTTTAGAGGCTTTAAACATTCTCTTTAGTCTTCATGCTTGTTTATTTCCTTGATAGCTCAAATAGTTGGTTTCAGCATGATTTATGGTTCTCCCTGCTTGTCTGCCATCACTTGAAAGTTGTTATTGAAGTCTCCCTTTGAAGTACCATTGTCTTAAGTTAATCAAAGAGGTTGGTTTTGATCTTACCCTTTGCCCCTGCTTGAACAGTTGTTTTGAAGGTCGTTATAGTTGTAAGCATAGATGTTATTTAGGTGTTCCCTCTTCTATAAATGCAACTATCAGTGAATCTTTTATGTTTTCTAAGTCCTTTAAAATAAAATCTTTGAGGAAATAGGGAGTTCCCTGAATCTTAGATTTCATTTTAAAAGTTGTCTTGAAGTCATTATTTGCTTAAAGAATGTTTGTGGAATTTATGGTTAGCCCTGTCTATCAAATATCTCTTTATTTTTAAGTTATGTTTTCAAGTTCCCTTTGTTGAGAATTAAGTTTCTCTTTCTAAAACATTAATGTCCATCTCATTCCAAAACAAAGGATCTTGTGGCCAAGTTAGATTTTCCCTTTGATATCCCATATCCCTTGAAGAGTTTGTCATGACCTTATTTTGACTCCATTGCCCAATGAACCAGATATTTCCTCTTTCTGTCTATCTTTCCTAGACCTTTCATATTCTTCTGTATCAACTCAACCCAACCAAACAAACATCTACACTTAAACAACTAGTCTAAAATCCATAACCAAAGCACACAAGATAAACCTTTGCAAACATATATTTGAGAGATCCATCTCTGAGAACAGGAGGACTAGATCCTGGAACTCTAAAGATTGGTTCTGATGTTGCCTTGTCTTTTGATTTTCCAAACTGTCAAAACACAGGATACCAACAGAAGCTAAGATGGATGGCATGGAAGAAAAAATGGAAGACAACATGGAAAACATAAATAATGAACTAAAAGCAGACATGGAAGGTTTGACATAGTTGATACAAGAAATGTTTCCTCATGGTGAAAATATAGTAGAGGTAAATCATGATGAGAACAAAATAAATGTTAATCATGATTTCATAAACTCTAATGTTGGATGGAAGAACCACCATATTATAAATATGGATATGAGGAAGTTTGATGGCAAGTATCCCGTGACATGGATACTACAGATGGAGCAATACGTTTATCTCAATAATGTGAAAAACACACAAAAGGTACACATTGCAACTTTAGATTTAGAACAAAATATATTTTTGTGGTATCGATGGATTTTCTCCTGTAAAAAATTTTTAACTTGGTCAATTTTTACGGTGGAAATGATATCACATTATGAGGATACAAAGAGCAACACTTTCTTTAGACAATTGATAAATCTCAAACAAAAGGGTTCAGTGGTGGAGCGCATTGAGGACTTCCAAAGATTGAATATAAGGGTAATTGATATTCCAGACGAACACAGGATTGATGTCTTCATAGGGACATTAAAGGATAACATCCAATATAAAGTTCATGTTTGGCAACCTGATTCAATGGAGAATTCATTTAGATTGGCAAGAAAAATTGAATGTAAAATTATGGTGACAAGGAAGTCTACCACTCACATCTATAAAGATGGAAGTGTTGCTACTCCTAGACTTCCATGACCTACAAGGTTGAAACCAAAAAAATGGGAAGAAAAAAGAGCAAATGGGCTTTTCTATAGTTGTGATAGAAAATACACTAAAGGTCATAAGTGTGCTGAGAAGAAATTATTTTACATAGATTGTGAATATGAGGAAGAAAATGAACAAGAAACTTCAAAAGAAGAGGATATACACCAGGAACCAACCCTAGAAGAAGAATAAATGAGTCCAACCATATCGTGTAATGCATTGGTAGGAATTACTACTCCTCAAACTCTCAAGATAGAAGGAAATATAAAGAAGTCAAAGGTAATAGTGTTTATTGATTTGGGTAGTACCCATAATTTTATTCATTGGAAGGTAGCCAAGGAATTGAATTGTTTCCTATACCTAGCACCAGAATGTCAAGTAATGGTTGCAAATGGAGGAACTATAAATTCCTCTGGAAAAATCCATAATATGAAGCTAACTATGGGGGAATATGTATTGAATAGTCCAATGCTTTCCATTCCAATGGGAGGTTCTAATGTTGTACTAGGAGTACAATGGTTACAATCTTTGGGGATGGTAGCTTTTAATTTTCAAGAACTTTTCTTGAAATGTTTTTCAGAAGGAAAGGAAGTCGAATTACAAGGTATTGCAGGGAAGCCGCAAAAGATAATAAGCTCTAATTTCATGAAAAAACTTCTTGAGAAAGAAAAATGAGGCGTAATTACACAATTATGCTCACTATAAGTTCCAACATCAAAATAATCTATTTCTCTAGATCTCCAAAAAGTATTAGACAATAATTCCAAGGTATTTGAAACTCCCAAAGGACTCCCACCTATTCGTGATCATGATCATGCTATTCATTTGATTCCAGGAAGTGTTCCTCTAAACATCAGGCCTTACAGATATCCTTATGTCCAAAAGAGAGAAATTGAACGTATGATTACAGAAATGTAAGAGGCTGGTATAATTCAACCTAGCCAAAGTTCTTTCTCTGTTCCAGTTGTATTGGTCCACGAGAAGGATGGATAATGGTGCATGTGTCCGGATTATAGGGAGCTTAATAAGTTCACTATGAAATATAAATTTCCCATACATGTGATTAATGAATTATTGGATGAACTACATGGAGAAATTTATTTTACCAACTTGGGTCTTCGTTCAGGATATCATCAAATTAAAATGAAGACTGAAGATATTCCGAAAACAACATTTCGAAATCATGAGGGTCATTATGAATTTTTGGTCATGCCTTTTGGCCTTACCAATGCACGTTATACATTTCAAGGTTTGATGAATTCCATATTCAAACCCTTCCTTAGAAAATTTGTGCTAGTATTTCTTGATGATATACTAATATACAACAGGTCTTCAAAGTACCATGTTCAACATGTTGAAAGGGTGCTCAAACTATTGGAGGAGAAACAATTATATGAAAAAACATACAAATGTTTCTTTGGAGTACAAGAGGTGGAATATGTGGGTCATATTATATCTCATGATGGTGTTAAGGTAGACCCTAAAAAAATTAAAGCCATTAAGGAATGGAAAGTCCCCACAACCATAAAGTAGTGTGAGGATTTCTCAAGTTAACAGGGTATTATCGTAAGTTTGTTAAGAAATATGGGAGAATAGCAGCACCTCTTACAAAATTATTGAAGAAAGATGCAATCTCATGGACTCCTGAAGTAGCTAAGGCCTTTGAACATCTTAAAGAGGTAATGTGCCTAACACTGGTCATAACTATGCTAGACTTGACAAAATCTTTATTGTTGAATGTGATGCCTCAAGAAATGGAATTGGTGATGTTTTGATGTAAGAAGGAAGACCCATTGCTTTTGAAAGTCATCCAATCAAAGGAAAGTATTTACAGAAATCTATTTATGAAAGTAAAATGTTGGCAATACTACATGCATTAAAGAAATGACGACCTTACCTAATGGGAAGACACTTCAAGGTAAAAATTGATCATGATAGTCTTAAAAACGTTTTGGAAAAAATACTATCTTCAGAAGAGCCACGGAAATGGGTCACAAAGATGTTGGGTTATGACTTTGAAATCATCTACAAAAAAAGGGAAGCTAAATTTTGTTTCAGATTCACTCTCAAGAAAGGATGAAGAGGTGAAATCATTTCTTTGTGCCATTTCTATTATCCAACCAAATTGGATAACCGAAGCAAGGGATGAATGAAATAATGATGAAGAAGTGTGGAAACTCATTCAATATTTGTCGCAAGATTCTAGTACATCTGATACATTTAGTTGGAAAAATTATTCCTTATGGTACAAAGATCACTTATATATTTGTAATAATTCCCAAATAAAACAAAAGATTCTTTTGGAATTGCACACTTCTCCTTTAGGAGGTCGCTCAGGGTTTTTAAAAACTAACCATAGGGTGAAGAAAGTTTTTTTTGGGATGGCCTTAAATATGATATTCAAAATTTTGTGGAGGAATGTTTGGTTTTCCAGCAAAATAAAGTTGAGATAGTTAAGACCCCGAGTCTTCTACAACCTTTATCCATTACAAGTCAACGTTGGGAGGAGATTTCAATGGATTTTATCAGAGGTTTACATAAGTCCAAAGGAAAGAGTGTCAGCATGGTGGTAGTTGATAGACTTACCAATTATGTACAGTTTTGTGCATTATCTCATCCATTTAAAGCAAGTACAGTTGCTACTTAATTTATGGAAACAATTCAAAAGCTACATGGAAACCAAAAGATTATTGTAAGTGACAAAGATCCCATTTTTACTGGAAATTTTTGGACGGAATTATTTTCTTGTTTGGGTACTCAACTAGCTCATAGCTCATCTTATCATCCCCAATCCGATGGTCAAACTGAGATAGTGAATAAATTTTTGGAAGGATATCTTCGTTGTTTTGTATCGGATAAGAAAACACAATGGGTCAAGTGGTTACCTCTAACTGAATGGTGGTATAACACTTCCTTCCAGACTGCAGCAAAAATGACCCATTTATGGCACTTTATGGATATCATCCACCGTCCATCACATCATATTTAAAAGAAAAATCTAAGGTTCACGTAGTGGAAGATCACATCGAGAATCAACAAGAAGTTCTCCAACTCTTAAAGGGTAACCTAAATTTGGCACAAAATCGAATGAAACAACAGGAAGATCAACATTGTAATGAGAGAAGTTTTGATGTAGGAGACTGCATATTTTTACAGCTACAACCATACAAAAAAATGTCCCTCAAGAAAGCTAAAATTTATCACCAAAGTACAATAGTCCTTACAAGGTGTTGCTAAAGATTGGTACTATGGAATACAAATTGGAGCTTCCTGCTTCTTCAAGAGTGCATCCGATTTTCCATGTTTCATGCTTAAATAAGGCTATAGGTGACAAAATTCCAGTTCAAACAATATTGCCAGAACTTGATGAGGAAGGAAAAATCGTATTGGAACCTAAAGTAGTCACGTAAACAAGAACTCGACGACTATGAAATCAATTAATTTCAGAGTATCTCATCAAGTGGAAGAAATTACCCACTAAAGACTCTACATGGGAGGATGAGAATTTTATACGGAAGCATCCATAGCTACTCAAGCATTGAGGACAACACATTTTTGAAAGAGAGGAGCATGTTTGGTCCCTATATTACTAGTATAGTCCCTTATTGTTGTTAGTGTAACCCCCTTGTTGTTATCATTATACCCCTGTAAACCCCAATATTGTTATTATTGTGCCCTTAAATTATTATTTTTAGGTCGGCCAGGATTATATTGTGACCCCGTGGACTCCTATATATAGAAGGAGGTTTTGTCATTTGTATCATCCAAGAATTATTCATTTATTTAATGTATTGGGGGTTTCCCCCTCGAAGTGGTTGATTTATAAGGCGTTGATATCTATTTTATTCTATTTTTGGAACTGGTTTCATAAAAATTTGAAACATCTTTCAATAGTCTTCTGAGATACACTACTTGACAAATTGTTGAAGTGAAAACTACATATTCCGACCTTGCTAAAGATATTTAAACTATTGGTTGTTTCTTATATTTCCATGAAATTAGATTGATTCCCAGATAAAAACCATACCATGAGGTGATTATGTGATCATCTAAAATTCCTGCATAATCACTTTCTGTATAACCTAAAAGTGAGTCATCAATAGAATGCATGTAGAGAAAAGCATGGTATAGGGTCCTTACAATATATCTTAAGATCTATTTTGGCAACCTTCCAATCAGAATTCTTTGGTGGCTGCATAAACCTAGAGACAAAACTACCTACAAACATGATATTAGGTCTAGTTTCAGTGAGATATGGCATACTACCAATTATGCTTTTAAACAATGTGGAATCAATTAGTGATGCTACATCATGTATGTTCAGCTCAATTCATTGAGAAATTGGTGTATCAATGCAATTGCGATTTGTCATTCTGAACTTTTGGATGATGTTAGTCGCATATTTTTGTTAACCAACAAAAATTCCATTAGCATATTACTGAATTTCAATTCCTAAGAAGTATTTCATGACCCCTGGATCATTCAAATCAAATTCTATTTGCATTTATGCTTTGACATATTCTAACATCATATTTCTTGCCTAAATAATATCATCAACGTAAAGACATATAATGAGAATTTTACCTTCATGAGTTTTGGTATACAAAGTTGGCTCGTGGCATCTTCCACAAAAACCACTTTTGATGAGATAGATGTCAATGCGACTGTACCAAGCTCTTGGAGCTTGTTTCAAAACATACAAATATTTCTTCAATTTGTATACCTTATTCTCCTATCTTAGAAATTCAAAACTGAGAAGATTATCTACATAAAATTCTTCCTGTAATATACCATTTAAGAAGGAAAATTTTATATCAAGTTGATAGGCACTGCATTTGTGTTGAGTTTTTTTGGATAAACTATTTCATACAATATCTAACCTTTCTACTAGAGAAAAGGTTTCACCGTAGTTGACACCAAACTGTTGTGAGAATCCTTTGGTAACCAACTTGCCTTATGTTTCTCAATTTCTCTGTTTCATTATGCTTGATGTTATATACTCATTTTATAACAATTTTGGTTTTTTCTCTTGGCAAATCAACTAATTCCCAAGTTGGGTTCTTCTCTATGGCAACAATTTATTTGTCATTGCATCTACCTATTGTTTTTCTTTAATTATTTCTTCAAATGTGTTGGTTGAGTTGAATGAAATGAAAACATATTATGTTGATCAAACTCATTCTCCTACTCATATTTCTTTGATGCTTCTTATTTTCATATTGCCTTATGATGATGTTGAATCACTAGTGGATTTATTTCTAGAAGAGGTACAATTTTTGTAGTGGTATGACTCTTCCTCAAATTGCAATATTGGTAGCTATGGTGGATAAAAATGTTAGTTTAAAACTTCACCAATATGATCATACCCAGATTTATTTTCAAAAAATTTAACATCTCTTCTTAAAAAAAAAACTTATTGGTAACTAGATTGTAAGGTCTATAGGCCTTTGACCGCTCACTATAGCCTACAAAAATACATCTTTCACTCATATCATCAAGCTTCTTCCTTATTTTCTTAGGAACATGTGAAAATGCTACTGATCCAAAAATTCTAAAGTGAGATAAATTTAACTTTTTACCATCCTGTGTTTCTTCAAGTATTGTATCTTAAACACTAGTTTTTGGAGATATGCTAAGAAAATAGGCTGTAGGAAAAATTTCTCCAACCCGATAGTCATTTGAAAATTTCTTCTCATGAACAAAACATCTGGCCATATTCATGATTGCCTAGTTTTTCCTTTCTGTAACTCCATTCTATTGTGGAGTATATATTTTTGTGTTCTGCATGATGATTCCTTGTTGTTGAAAAAATTATTTTAAATCATTGGACTTGTATTCTCCTCCTTGGTCAGATATGAATACTATCAAAGGCTTTCCACTTTTCTTTACTACTTCTACTTTAAAATATTTAAATATTCCTACTATAGTCATCAACGATGTCAAACAATAAAAAAATACCACCAATATACTTTTTATAGATTGGGCCACATAAATACGTATGGAATACCGCTAAAGGATCTTTTTATATAGAGGAAGATGTGGGAAAGCAATCTCCTTTAAGCTTGGATAGAACACAAATTTCACAATTAATTTTTTTTTCATTCCTAACAGGGAGACCAATGACCATAGAATTTTTTTGAAGAATAATTAGACCCTTTAGGGGAATATCCTCATAGCTATAATGTCATACCTGAGAATCATCTATTCTTGACACATTGTGGGAAAAATACTGTGAGAGATTTTGACTTCTAAGAGTCAATGGAAACATCCTATTATTGGATTTTTCAACCTTTACTATCAATATTCTATTGGGTGGTTTGTCATAGATATAACATGTTTTCCCTTGGAATATTACATCATAACCATGTTCCATAAATGTTCCTACACTAATGAGTTTATGCTTCAGATGTGGAACATAATAAACATTAAGTATGCATTTTTGTTGATTTTTTTTGTAAGAAGGGGCTGCACCTTCCCTTTCAACTTTAATACTAGAAAAATCTCCAAGATTAATTTTAGATTTTATGGAAGCATTAATACAAGAAATTATATTTTTTTTTACCTATCATATTATTGTTGCAACCACTGTCCAACAACCAAAGGTCCTCACTATGACTATCTTAAGAAATATGGCAGGAAAGAAACATTTTTTCAGAGGATTCTCCTTCATTGTTGGAAAGATGGACATTGCCTCTTTGTTGATATGATTATTTTTTTATACATTCATGTTCATAATTCTCAAATTTATTGCAATAAAAACAATTGAAATTTGATTTTTTTTGTGTTCTACTTCTCTTTGTTTGGTTTTGTGAAGCATGGAATATTTTAGGGGATCATATTCATAGGTGGGATAAATTTCCATAACTTTTTTCCACAAAAAACATTCCCCAATTTCCATTTTTTATATAAATGATTCGCCTAAATTTTACAATATAAAATTATTTTACCTTAAAAATCACCAACATTATATAGAGAATATATATAAAACTATTATAAATTTTAATAATGTTACAAATATATCGATAAAAAAATTATAGTGTTCTTAATAGAGACCAGTGAGATTCACCAATGTTTTTAAACTTCAAGATAATTTTCCATTCTTAAAATTTCCCGTGTCGTGAAGTTCTCCATTTCCCTATTGTGTGATGATGTACTAATCTTCCTCACATGTTTCCAATTTTATATCCTCTACCTATGCCTCTGGAAAGAGAGAGTTGTGCTTTGAAATCTTGTTCCATGGAATGTTATGCCAAGTTAAGTCATGTTTCATGTGGCAGAAGTGATTCAGTCAATTGTTCTACTAAGAGAATATTTGGATTCCGAAATGGTTGTTACAAACATTTCATATATCTTGTCGAAGGAATTTTCCAACAATATTATGATATTTAATGGTTCCAGCAATGATTTTGATCTGATTGACTATTCCCATGACTCTATTCATGTAGTGTTCCACATTCTCTATGTCAATGATCTTCAGGGTTTCAAACTGAGCTCTCAATTTTTGCAATTTAACAATCTTCACTGTATCATTACCTTGATATGCAACTTTCAAAATATCCCAAGCTTCTTTTGATGTTGATGTGTTGGTTATCTTGTTGAATAAAGAGTCATCAACTGAGTTTTATATACAACATTTGGCTTTGGGCTCCTTCTTTATGAGTTATGTAGTAACATTCCTATGGTTATTATTCATGGCTACTAATTGTTCTTGGGTTGGGTCTACAAAACCATTTTGCAAGGTCCCAATAATATCAGTCTTGCAAGAATGTCTTCATTCTTAAAGACCAAAAATCATAATATCTTCGAAGTAGAATCAGGGTTTGTTGCAAAGCATTGAAGGTAGCCCTTTTTTCAAATGCATATTTGCACCTTTTTTTAATCTCCATTTCAAAAAAAAAAAAAAAAGATAAATAAAATGCACTGCCCTTTTATTTTAATAAAATATAGTAAAGTCCTTTTTTTTTAAAATAAAACCCTTGAATTTTTTATTTGATAAAAAAATTATTTTAAAAAAAGAAACTTAATTGAAACCCCTTTTTTTTCTTTTCAAATAAACGCCTTTTTAAAAGGAACTTTAAATTTAATTCTTCATTGAGACTTTGTAAAATAACACATTATTCCAAATTATGATTGGTGGTCCCAAACTATAATTGGAATTTCATTTTACAAACTATGACATTACGATGATATATCAATTCTAATCTATGATCCAAAATTGTTGTTGATCATGTTATCATCAATAAAATTTCATTTTGGTTAGTAAGGTCAAAAGCCATAGGTTTTATTGTGATTAGTAAATTAGTTCATGAAATTGTTAAAGTTTTGTGAATTGGTCATAATCCTAAGTTTTTATAAGTCCCACATGTCATGTCATCATGGTCATATCAATAAAATCCACCCAAAATGTGCATGCATTGGTTCAAAATTTGGTTTTATCCACTTCTCTACTCTTTCTTGAGTCTGTAACAAAATTTATGGAAAACAAGTTGTTTTCGCTACAGACTCACCTCACAAGTTCATAGAGAATCTGCCAAAATTATAATGGAAAATGCTACGAACTCGTGTTTTTCTGCACCGACAAAGAAAAGGGTGAGGTGTCAAGTATCAATTGGTTAGAGGCCAGTTTGAGGTCACGTGATTAGTTATTTGGAGTCATGCAACATGTTTGATCATCATTTTTTATCCCATCATTTCATTTAACCTACCTTATTTTTCTTCATCCCTCTCACTATCGAAACTTGCCTTTTAAATGTATCCTTGAGAGCTATTGTCTATCACCTTTCCCTTCTTCCTCTGAGTATAGCCGTTGTTATCATATTTAGAAAGGTCCAGCTTTGTCTGTAAGCTCCTTGTTGTGCAAATTTTTTCTTTGTAGGTGTCATACTATGAAGAAGGCCAGTGATGTGTTAATAGAGATTACCATTCATAAAATAATAACAAATGGGGCTCATTGGTCAGGTATGAGCCAATGGATTTGAAATTGGTTAATGAAGATCCAAGATTTGTTGCAACCTTCATCATTCTTGGTTGCATGAGGTTCTTCTAGAAGCTGCAAGGCTATCAGTGGCTCAAATTTCAAAGGAATTTGCAGTGAATTTTGTTGGCATTACATCAAAGGTGGGTGTTCTAAGTTTCGTGGTGTCTCCTAAAAACATTTCCCAAGCTACAGGGGAAAAGTGGTTTAAATCCAATAAATTTAAATTGTATAACTGTGATGAGTTTAAGAATCCTTATCACATTGGAGTGGATATTACATTAGGGATCCTAAGAATCCGCCTTAAAGAAAATTGCTCCAAACTCCTGTTGGTAATTCAAAAATATTTCACATGTGAATGGAGGTTTTATATGATTTATCAGTATTGGTTTAGACTCTTGTTACATTTCACTGGTAAGAAACCTTTGGACCTTCCATTTCCCTTATTTATAAGCCTATTAAATATGTTAGATAAAGTCCAAACTAGGCCTGAGGGTAATGAAACTTCAATATTTCATCATGGATTAATCAAGCTACTGGTTTTGGAGGAGTTGAAAAAGTTAAATAGAGACTGGGCGACATTCATGTTTCTTAGTGGTTATGAACTGGATACATTAACTCCCAAGAAAAAACATAAATCAAAATTTAGTCCTTCATATAAAAATGACGAACCTATAACTGAAGCAGAGGGTGTACAAGAAGAGGAAATGAATCCCACTGTAGAGCCCATGGAGATTGAAATAGTACATGGATAGGAAATAGAGATACCTTAGCACACACCTACAAGTAGCAAGCCAAAGCTGAGAAGAAAGAGCCATGGAAGAATAATTAGAAGCCAAACACTGGGGAAAGGTAACCTTGAGTACATTCTACAAGCCATAGATATAGAAGAAACTCTAATGGTCAAAGTTATGGATGTCAAAGGAAGCAAGAAGGAAAAGAAGGGCCTCACTACAAAAAAACTTGATTTATCAAATGAAGATGTGGGTTTTGTATTCAAACTAAGAAAACCATTCACCAGATTGCAGCTTGCCAAAGGTGTCAAGGCTAACAAAAATATTGAAGTGATAGAAAAAGGAAAACAACCTATGGCAAAAGAAATCGCTGACTTATCTCCAACAAAGGAAGAAATCATTAAGCAGAGGAAAGGCAAGGAGAAAGTCATTGAAAAATCTGAAGTGCAACTTTTAGAGGAGTAGTTAAGGGAACCTAGGGAGGAAGTTATTGAAACAAAGTTGGAATTGGAAGAAGCTAAGCTATAAATAAAGATGGTGGAGGCATTCAAAGAAAAAGTGAATGAGAAAATTAATCACTAACATGAGGCCTTAACTAATGCTAAGAAATTACTGAAGAGAACCTTTCCTCTACACAGAGTAATGAAACATACAAGGAAAAGGAACCTTTGGTTACAGCTAGAGAGAAAGAAACTTAAAGGTCAAGTGAAAGAGATAGAGGTGAAAATAGAAATGATACAATCAGAGCTCAAGAAAAAGGGTTTAAAAATAACAATCATAGATGAACCTGTGGAAACTGAAATCTCTGCTACCAAGGGTGAAGCTTATACTATTTGAAAGAGGGTAAAATAAATTTTTAATATTTTTTTCATCATTTTAGTTCATTACTTATAGCGCCACGGGAAAAATTTGAAGAATAAATTCATAATTTTCGACTCCGTTGTCAATTAGGCAATTTCGTAGCATGTCTCAGGCTTGAAGCCTAGAAAACGCTACGAGCTCATTGTAGATTCTTTTTGGCTATATATCATAGGATTTTCCATGAAGGAGGTAGGTAAAGGCAGATATTTTATTATTTTGACTCATTGGACAACCTCAAATTAGCAAAGAGGAGAAGATCTTTTGCAGGAATGGTCATATTTAAAGGTGCTACAAACTTTCACTACAGACTTGGCTAAAAGTCCCCTATTTTTGCAACGAAGAAGATTTTAGAGATTTTTCAAGTTTTGATTGTCTTTTTGTATAAGTCAGCCACCTAGAAATATTAGAAGTCATTAGTTGAATTCTTGGAGGAAGACATACCCCTCGACAAAGATGTTCAACTTTCCAGCTCATCGTGGAAATCCACGTCAAAATTTATGACACCACCTCCTTAAATTTCGGAAGACATGTCTCTTGACTTGGTGGGAATGTTTATGGTTCAGTCATGGTCAGTGTAACCTCAAGCACATGACATTATCAATGTAAATATGCAGCTTTTAAAAGTTTGTTAATGTAATAAAGAAGTTGTAGAGTCTTATTAGGTGTCGAAGTCCTAAAAATAGCACATGCCTATTTTATCTCCTTGTAAAAATGCCTAAAGTTATAAATAGGCTGACATTTAATGGAGAGAGTTGGTTGGATGTTTTTACTACAGACTGTTATTTTAAATCTTTTTTATTAGTAATATACAATGGTAGCAGACTTATTTTCTCACCTGAAATTCATTGGTATTCTTATATGTATTTGTCTTATATGTTCTGTCACTCTATCTTCAGTATTCTAGTTGTGTAATTACTTGGAATTCATGATCAACATGCTCCAACTTCCTTTATACATCTTGTATGATGTAAATGTTATGTTTCATTATAATTAACATGCCTCAGCTTCCATGAGAGAAGTTTCATATGTCACTAATTTTTCATACTGACTCTATATGCCCAATGGTAGTTATTTGTTTGTATATTTGACCTGCACAAAAATAAATTTAAACCCAATTTGAGATTTAGCCATCTTTTGATCTTTATTTACCTAATATCATATTTATCATTGAGAGATCCCTCTCCTGCTAGAAAGGCTAGGTTCCAGCTAAAAGTAGCTTTGAAATAGTTACTCTCAGTTGATTGTTGAAGCAGCCCATAAGTATCAATTTAGCGATAACAGATCCCATGCTCCAATTTTAAAATGTACCTAGATTGAATTATGCTCATGCTCCAAGTTTAATTTTTCCATGTACATATAAAATGATGACTTCCCACATTAACTATTAAGCATATTTTTCGATGTGGATTCGTTTCATCGTAACATAATTTTTTTTAGTTTTGTAAGTTTTCTACTATCAAGGAAGTTAAGCAGAGAGACCAAGTGTGTTGGTCACTTAAATTATTATTATATATATTTTTAAATTGTCTCGCTTCTCCAACTTCTCCACAAGAAACCTCTCCATGACTTGGATTTTCAGTATTCTAGCTTCGCTCGCCCTTTATGTTCATGAGTTCTAATGACACAATGCTCTCTCGTGAGTCTTACGTCACTTGGGGCTTCAATACCATGACAAAGAATACAAAGGGAAAAAAACATAAAATGAACACAAATCAAGAATGGAGCGAACAAATCTTCCCAATATTGAAAATGAGTTAAATAGAATTACATTGGAGACATTAATAATAAGCGACTAGAGTGAAACTCGATAAAATTGAACTAAAAATTGAATTTACTATGATACCTAGCATACAATGGGATTAATATCTAAACAATGTCAGATTAAATTTGTATTAAATTAAAAAAAAAATATTGGTATTTATTTAATTATTGATGAGAAGAAATCATGTAAGTGAAACAAACCATTACATTGCATAATCTTACCAATGATGAAGGAAAAATATTTCCATCTTCCAGTTTTGGACTCGAGAACCAGAATGCATTTGAGATAACCAGAGCCATCCATGGAAATTAATCCCTAAGACTCAAGGTTAAAACTTTTTTTTTGTTTATTTCCAACCATTGTTGAATTCTTACGCTAATTAGCCTATTTAGCCTATAAGCATTCTTGAGTGATGATTTTCATAAACTTTGGAGAGTTCAATCCTACTAATACTTTATTTTGTTACTGTGGACCATGTTCCACTTGTTATGTTCATCGTCACTCTGGGTTTACACCAAGATTCCCATTCCCACATTTCTCTATGATTTGGGATATTAATTGTTAAATATAGCTCACAATGACTGTTGTGTGTGAGACAAAATAAATAAATAAAATAAAATCGTAATGTAATATTATGACCTCTTGAAGCTTGTCGAAAAAGTTTAGAGTTGTTTGTTAGTATGAATCCTTTGTCGAAGTGTACGAAAAAGGACCACTTTAGCTACGCATAACTAATAGCCCTAACAACAAAAGTGGCTGCCAATATCTTTAGATCTGTGGTTAGTTAGACATAAAAGAGCTGCAAAAAACTAGATCTATGCATGGAAAGACATTAAGCAGAAAAAATAAGGGTTTGCTCCATATACCAATAGACAAGACAAGAACAATTTTTGAAAGAATTTTTATATTAATGGGGCACCTGGGAGGAAAACAAGAAGGCGTATCCAATTCTCCTCGGTGGGATGGGTTCTTGGAAGTCCTCAGCACTTCAGATCTAAGATTTCTCTCTCTTGTTGGTGTAGAAAACCCACACAAAGAATGGAACTCAAAGGGAGCTCACACAGCAAATGGTAGAAAAATGGGACCAAGTGTATAGATCGAGAGTGATCTAATAGGCAACAAAAGGTGAAGAATGGTAGGAAAAACCCTCCTATTTATAACAAAATATTGGGTCATTCTAGATCTTGGTGCATGATTAAAATAATGTTAACCAAATCTAGAACCACCTTTTATGGAATATTTTATTATATTTGTTGGAGGGAAAAAGTATTTGACTTGGGTCAAATCCCTTTATTTGTCAATAATAAATAAATAAATGATTTATTTATCTTTTTAAGGAAGTGGTTGAAGGATAATCAGATAAACAATGATTTATTTAATTATTTGTGGATGATTTGGTCATATTTAACAAGGAATATTATCTAAATAAGATTTAAATAATTATTCCTAGAAAATAATAATATAAATAAAGGTTTATCTAATTAATTTCTTTGTTTTGGGTTAAACATGACTAGGAATAATAATTAAATTATGGTTTAATTAATTATTCCATGAGGAAAAATCAAACAAATATAGGTTTGTTTAATATTTCCTTTTGGGGTTTCCTGTTTAGACCATAAACAACCTAATAAATGTGGTTTATTAAGTTATTTAACATAGTGAAGGCAATTTTACTTAGGGTAAAATTGGTCTTACATGGTGTACTTGGGTCCATCTAATGATAATAGGTTAGATGACCAAAAAAAGGTGTAACATTGTGGTTTTGGGTTCATGGTTTTGGACCCGTGGCTTTCACAACACATGGTATTGTGACAATTATATTTCTCTAGGTTATTAGATGAGAGATTATATATATGTAATATTGGTTATACATTGTGTGGGGGGTGAGAAGGAAATAATATTGGAGTTAAGATAGTGCTTGTAATTTTTATTTAATGGAAAAGTTATAGTTCTTTCCCCATGGATTTTCCCTATAGGGTTTTCCACATAAATCTATTGTTCATTTTGGTTGTGTGAATTTCTTTTATATTATTTTTCAAACAAGCATTTTGAATTAACATGATTTTAGAGATCTATTGCATTAACTACAAATCTAATAGTTATTTTATAAATCCGCTACATTATTCATAGATCTCATATTTATCTTACAAATATACCATACTTTTGCACATATTTGATATTTACATTTCTAAATAATTTGTTGGTTGTTTTAACAAGTGGCATTAGATTAGGGTTCTTGTTGGATATCTATTTCGTGTAGGATTTATTTATAGATGGCTAGAATGGAATCACTCATCACTATTGAGAAACTTATTGGTGTGAATTTCACTATATAGAGGTAAAAAATGGAAGATATCTTAACGTTGAAAGATCTGCACCTGGCGATTGAGGGTAAATCAAAGAAACCCTTAGCCATGACCCATGAAGATTGGGAGAAGCTAGATCAAAAAGATGTTGCCACTATTAGAAAATATTTGGCAAATACAATACATTTCCATGTTTCTCAAGGAAAAATAATAGAATATCTATGGAAAAAACTTAATGACTTATATGAATAAGATATAAAAATCAACAAATTGGGTAAAAACATGAAGGTGGGTTACAATTTTGTGAGAAACGAGGGCAAAAAATTCATTTTTCCAACTGTTCGGTCGAACTTTTATAAACGTTCAACCGAACTGTTAGAAAGTCCAACCAAACTTTTTAAATTAGTTTAGATGAACTCATTCTGTTGCTGTCATTGACGACATATTGATGTAGTGGGTAAACTATTTTTTTCCAAATATGGGAAAACTGGCAACCAAATCTCGGTCAGACTATCAGCTCGGCCTAACTTTTATAAAGAATTCGGCCGAACTTTTTCTTATAAATATATCGGCCTGCACACCTCGACAATTTTTGGGCTTGTTACTATTTGGTTGTTACCGTTGTGCTGGTCTTTGTTGTTGCAGGGGTTGTTGCACTGGTGTTTGATGTTGCAGGGGTCATTGCACTGGTGTTTACTATTGCAGGGGCGAAGAGGTGATAACCTGCAAGGAGGTGTGAACCTACTGGTGTTTGTTGTTTCTTTTTTTTTCCTTTGTATTTTTGTCGATTTTAATGTGTTTTCTGTGTTTTTGTTCGCAGGTTCAACGATTTTTGTCCTTGTTGTGGCCCGCCTGTTGCTGTTTGTTGTCATTCTATCCTTCATGCTACCGTTTTCTATAGTTGTGGCATGCCTGTGACCTTTTTCTATCATTGTGGCATGCCTGCTGCCATTATCGTTGGGGCCTTGCTGATGTCGTTTGCTGTTGTTGCGGCATGCCTCGTCCTCGTCTATTGTCATCTTCATCTCCAAGTAGACCAATCCTAAAAAAGAATTTGTTGTAGAAGTTGTTTAATTGTGTACAATGGATTGAAATGGCTAAATATGGTTGATTCATGTTGTACGTAAGAGCTTGTTTGATTCTTAGATATCACTTTTCCTCCAAGAATTGAAAATAATGTGTTATATTTTCTTTTTTATGGACAAAACTCACTTCCATTTTATTATTATTTAGAACCCAGGTGTGGAGAAACCTCACTACTCTTATTTATATATGTTATATATTCTTTATACAAGTTATATATTTAGAGAAGTTATACCTAAATATATCAGTTAGATGCGGATATTATTTATAACAATTACTCTTTGCAGAACATGTTCAGAAAAGGTTTAGAAATACATACAAATATTTTAGGAGAGGAAGACCAGTAACTATCTCGTTATAATCCATACTTTACATCAAATGAGAGTTCGAACAAGGTTTAGGAAATCCAGACCCGTAAACTTACTGTTTGTTTAATTGTGTACAATGGATTGATTCAACCGCTGCAAATCTAATATCGTTGTTCTTTCCTTGAATAGATATTTTTTTTTTACATTTTCATACTCTGAGCCAGATATTTTTTCATACACGCACTTGCAGGAAGGCTGAAAAAACCATTATGTAGTTTTTCTCCTATGCCCATTCTAGGAATTTAATACCGAGCTATGGTGAGCTAGAGATTAGAGATCGAATCAAGTGAGTGAGATTCACCCTTGCTTCATCCATCAGAGCTCTTCTTTCTATTTATAAAGCAATCAAAAACCTATAACTGAAGGAACCATACCCTAACATGAAAGCTAAAGGCTCTTACTCACTATAGCTCACTTAGAGATCACAACTCATACTAATCTTGCAATTATGCTTTACTCCTTAATAACCCTGGCTCCTCTCCCTAAGGAATCAACATAATATCTCTGAACTATAGCTCTTAGTTAAAATACTAAACCTTTGTTGTCTATCCCAAGGCAATAAGATAAATATTATCTTAGTCCATTTCCATTTCCGTCAATACTTTCTTTCTTACTTTTTTAGCTTGAACTTATCAATCTATAAATATGATACTTCTAGCCAGAAAATATTCCTTCACAAGGAGGAATTTAGAACCATCAATCACTAATCTGTTCAGAAGGAGAAATGGAAGGTGTTCAGGATCCCTGAAGCTTGTCCACCGGAAATGATAAATCTAATATATCTGTGTTCTTCTTATGAGCACCAACTCACAACTCTATTCTTTCTTAATCTTGTAGGTTGTATTAGTGTTCTGTTGCTTCCTCAAACATTTGTTAGATTGTCTTTGCTTTTAAGAAAAGTGTTTAATTGTGTACAATGGATTGAAATGGAAAAATATGGTTGATTCATGTGTACATAAGAGCTTGTTTGATTCTTATTTATCACTTTTTCTCAAAGAATTGAAAAAATTGTTCTTTCCTTCAACCTTTTCAGATCTAATATATTTATTCTTTCTTTCAACCTTTGTAGATCTAATATATCTATTATTCCCTTCAACTTTTTTAGATCTAATAACTCTGTGTTCTTCTTATGAGCACCAACTCACATCTCTGTTCTTTCTTAATCTTGTAGGTTGTATTTGTGTTTTAATTCTTCTTCAGGCCTTTTTTAGATTGTCTTTGTCTTTCAGTAGAGTGTTTAATTGTGTTATTTTAGAAGAGTATTTAATTGTGTACAATGGATAGAAATCGCTAAATATGGTTGATTCATGTGTACATAAGAGATTTTTTTATTCTTATATATCACTTTTCCTCAAAGAATTGAAAACAATGTGTTATATTTTATTTTTGATGGAGAAACCTCGCTACCTTTTTATTAGTATTTATATCCCAACCTTCGGGCTCTTATTTATATATATGTTATATCTTCTTTCTAAAAGTTAGATATTCAGAGAAGTTATACCTCTATATCAGTTAGATGGGGATATTATTTATAACAATTACTATTTGTAGAACATGTTCAGAAAAGGTTTAGAATACATACAAAGAGTTTATTATAGAAACACCCATAACCATCCTGTTACAATCCATCCTTTACATCAAATGACAGTTTGAACAAGGTTTAAGGAATCCAGACCCATAGTTCAGAAAATTTTTAGAAGGCATACTGAGAGTTTATTACAGAAAGACCCGTAACCATCCTCTTAGAATATATACTTTACATCAAATGACAGTTTGAACAAGGTTTAGGGAATCCATACCCATACACTTATTGTTTGATTAATTGTTTACAATGGATTAAAATGGCTATATATGGTTGATTCATGTGTACATAAGAGCTTGTTTGATTCTTACATATCACTTTTCCTCAAAGAATTGAAAACAATGTGTTATAGGATGGATTTTTATAGCTTCCTTATTGTCTATTACCTACAGTAGATTTTCTTCTACCTTTTTATGGAAGTGAAAGAATATTGATTCCTTATAAGTTGATATAACTAAATTGGATACCTTTTATAGTGGTTGGAAAAATGAATTCTAGAAAAACATATGAAATAAAATTGAATGGTATTCTATGAAAAAGGTGAAATGCATGTTGACTATAGTTTATAATTATATGCATTTGGAGGCATGATTTTAATGGGAATGGTTGATACAAATGGTTTATTCAAGTAATGAAGACCCTCGGCTTCTTACCATAATGCTACTATAGGTTTTCCACTTTATTAATATTTATGTCAATGCTAACTATTTTTTATTAATGTACCTAAATTTACACCTTCCATGATGCTTCCTCTCCTAGTGTTGTCATTTACTTTTCTAAACTTGTAAAACGTAAAAGGTGGAGTGTTTTATGATGTAATGAATATTAATAATTGATCAGATTTGGATCAAGGACCTAAGTGATAGCTAAAATTTCAAAGTGTTCATAAGTGAGCTAAACCTCATCAACCGGATAGATCTCGTCTTCTTGATTCTGACGCCATGAATGATTTGAAAAACCGACACCGTATGAAGACATTATCGTGATTTGAAAAGTCCAGTAAACTGTGATTTTTGGCATTTGACCAAGTTTGACTAGGTTTTGAATATTAAAAAAAAAATATATATTCTAGGGAATATTCCTTGGAATATTCCTTCTGGATGAATAATCGGTTGACAAGTGTCATGATATAATTCAATCCAATCAAAGTCCACCACATGGCAGGCCTGAAGGCTGCCACGTGGTCCAAGAGGGGTCATGTAAAATTGTGGTTGAGACTCTGACATATCGATCGCACGACCTCCCACATAGTATAGGTCCAAGCCGTACCATCTCCACTACATATTGGTTCTTAACCATATACGTCTTTGGGTTTCATTTAAAGTTTAATGTTATCTGTTTTGGGGGTTCATAGGAGCCCACATGGCCTTGGGGCTGTGACCCCGAGCCAAGGCTTTAAGCCTAGAATTCAAAACAAACCTTATCACATGCAGGGATGTTAGCCACAATTAATTTTGTGGTTAACAGTAAACCTCGAAAATTAAAACAAAATTGTCTCTTTTGTTTTCAATGCAGTCACATGATTGCAGTTTCAACCTCCACCGACGGTTTCACTAACCTCCACCATGACTGCACGATTTGGAAGGACATGTCTTCAACCCAAAATACTACCATTTATCATTGTGGTTATTTTGGTGGTCGGTTTGGAGCATGCCCCAAATTTGGTGGTTTTAACTAGTTTAACTGAAGTTTCCCATTTTTGGTGGAGGATTTTTAGGGAACATTGGGAAAAATTAGTTTAGGCTCTATCTTGAGCTAGATTCGACCATTCTGAGAGTCTGAATAGTCAATTTCGAATATCTCAGACATTCCAGACTCATTAGTGAGGGCTTTAGAGCTATCACAGGATTTTGGGTAGGTTTTTGATTCAGAGAAGTTCTAGGGGCCACGAGGGCCACCATGGGCCAACAACAGTTTGAGGCCTACCCAATGCAGCTAAAGGCCTTTCTCAACAATAAAATAGCCATTTTTGGATGTTCCAGACATTATGTAACTAATGGTGTGGTTTGAAGAGCCTCTAGAGGACCTTTGAAGGCCAAATTTCTTCAGAGAAGTTCCAGGGGCCACTAGGGCCAGCAAGTGCCAACGGGAGAATGAGGCCTATCCAGGGCAACCAGTATTTCTGATTGTATTGATACTTATAAATCCATTGATATATTTTTTAGAATATTTTGAGGACTTATGAAAGTCAAAATGCTTCAGAGAATTTTTCAGTGACCTTAAAGCCACAGGGTGCCACCAGGTGTTGTAGGTGAAACTGGAGTAGCCAAAAGGCCAATTTCTGCAAGTGAATAGTATATTCTAACTATTTTGGAAATTTTGAATCAAATTAAATGATTTTCAGAGCCATTTTAAGACTTATGAAGGTCATAGAGCCACAGGGAAGTTTCAGGCAGCTAAGGGCCAACAGTGGATGGAGGCCTAGATTCGGGAGCCATTGCTCATTTTGACCAAATGATCGGCCTATTTTGGATGTATGATATGTGCTAGAGAAAGTAGCTGAGGTTTCAGGGATAGAAAAATAATTCTGAGGGATTTGGTTCCACTTCAAAGCTCAAGGAAGCTTAAGGGCACCGACAGAAGAAGTCAAGTCTAAGGGAACCTATATCTTTCTTCAGAGTGATGAAAACTATGATAGGGGTATGATGGTATTATAAAACCATTGGTTCAGTTTATATAACCATTGGATTTGATTTTGTAACTTGTAAAATAATATTTTCATCATAATCCTAAAGAGCCAAGTCAGTTGACAAAAGCTCAAGGAGACATAGCCCACGATATTCGGGTAAAATCCTAGACTAAATTTGTTGTTATTGCTAGTATGAATCTTTTGTCGTAAAAGATCACTTTAGCTATGCATAAAAAATAGCCCTAACATCAATTATGGCTGCAAAATACCTTTAATATTGCTGCACAAATTCAGATCTAAGCACAAAAGATATTAAGCAGATAAAGAATAACATAGCTCCATGGATCCAATGAACAACAAGAAGAATGTATATGAAAGAATTTTCTATTATATTAAAGAATGGGGCACCTGAGAGGAAAACAAGAAAGGTTTTTTCCGGTTCTCCTTAGTGGGATGGGTTCTTGGAAGTCCTCAGTGTTTCAGATCTAGCATTTCTCTCTCTTATGGATGTGGAAAAGCAAACATAGAACTCAATGGGAGTTCAAAAAGAAAAATGGAAAATGGTGACCAAGAGAAGATCTAGAGTGATCTAATGCAATGAAGGTGACTAATGAATGGGGAAAACCCCCCTATTTATAACAAAATATTGGGACGGTCTAGAACTCGGTGCATGAATAAAATATTATTAATCGAATTCTAGAAGCACCCTTTAGGAATATTTTATTATATTTTTTGGAGGGAAAAGGGTTCTTGACTTGGGTCAATTCCTTTATTTATAAATAATAAATAAATAAATGGTTTATTTATCATTTTTAGGAAGTGATGGGAATATAATTAAATAAATAATGGTTTATTTAATTATTTATGGATGATTTAGTCAAATTTAACTAAGAATATTATTTAAATAATGATTGAAATAACTTGTTCTTAGGAAATAATTAAATAAATAAGGATTTATTTAATTAATTTCTTTATTTTGGGTTAAATATGACCAAATAAGTTATTTTATATGGTGAAAGCAATTTTACTTAGGGTAAAATTGGTCTTACATGGTGTACTTGGGTTCATCTAATAATAATAGGTTAGATGACCAAAAAAATGGTGTAACAGATTGCCCCCCAACGTACGATGTTAGGAGCAAATCGTATGACCGAAGTACATTGTAAGAACTCAATCACTAGATATCAAAAGAGAAGTGAGAGAGAGAAGTGTAATGTAGTCTGATGTGTTAAAGGACTAGACCCTGAGGAGATGAGACTTACAGGTGCAACAAGTCTCTAGTGTATGAAGTGGTACTTGTGCTAAAGGCAACGGGGGAGGCATACCTATGCCGGCCGAGACAAAGTACAAAGAATAAAGCACCTGGAAAACCACGGAACGTGATAATGAAGTATTTGCTAGCCTAAACATGAGCTAGATAAATAACATGATGAAGCCCACATACATGCGATGCTTGGAATAATCGTCAGGACTTATACAATAATATGGTAGTACATGAGATACACATACATCCAAATTCCCCCTACACGCGGGGAAGGGTTCGCAACATCTGACTGATACGTGCAAATTGAAGAGGCGCCGCAAGCGGTGGAGGCTGATATCATCAAATGGGAGGAGCTGCATCAGGGGCGGAAATGAAGTCATCCGGGCATGTGGGGGGCTACCTGCAGGGCCACCCCCTCATGAGGGTTGAGACATCTCACACATGCCCTGGAATCACCAATAGCAGTTGTTGCATCACTGGACGATCAAGTGTATAGATCACGATCATGCTAATAGGAGCTCAAACCAAGGTACACTGCCCCCTAGACCTGGCTTCTGGAATAAATAAGCTGATGTCGATAGAAGGAGGTCCGCCATAGGTGAGGCAATAAGGGAACCCCATCTAAGGCATGGGGAAAATAGTGGAGCGACGACCAAGTAGACACTAATGATGATGGTGGAATGAGAGGAATGGAGGAGCGATTGGATGACTTCCCTTGTTAGAGCATCAAGTGGATGAATGGCTTGGTAGCAACGGACACAATATCGTGAGGGATAGTGGACCGGGGTACTGAAGGCCATAATGTGTGACATGAGAGAGGGACCAAGCAGGAAAGGATGGAGGACTATGGTGGGGTACAAAGGGATACGGGGTAGGCTTCATGAATGTGCTGGTGACTCGACGCGGATGCTCCAAACAAGGGCGACTCGATGGTGTTGCCTCATAAAATGGGTCCAATGGGGAACCATAAAAGCATGAGTACAATAGGGTAACTCATGACGAAAATCAACACGAACGGAGACGAGTAAGGAGGCAAAGTGTCGTAAGTGAAGAAATTCGATTTTGAGAAGAGGTGAATAGACCCTTCATGGACAAAATGTATCTTGGTGAATTATCAAAACATAAAAAACTGACGGATACCCATTTGAGTGCTCGGTGAGAGCTTTCCAACGGTGTGGACGGTGTGTCAAACGGGGCTACGGTTTGGTCGCAGCGGACGAAAGAAAAAATGGGGGTTTTCTTCTAATAGGGTGTTTTCCCTCCAAAATCGTTCATTTTCTTGTGTAGCTGTGGTGAATGTGGAGAGGAGAGAAGGCCCTAAATCTTGCGGTGATTGTAGTGGAAAAACAGACCATTGGAATTGTGATTTGTCAGTTGCAGGTAAGAAGCCTAATCTTAAGCTTTGTTTTTGATGGATTCAAGTTGTAGATTAGGGCTTTAAATCTCAATAAATGCCCCTACTTCATCCTTACGGTCGGGTCGCACTTTTTGGGGAAAAATCTGCGACCTGGGACGCAGGTTTTGGCCTGACAAGTGCGACCTGGCCGAGGTTTGGCCCAAAAAGTGCGACCTATGAGATGTGGGGGTTTAGTTCTGGTATGGGATGAGATTCTGTTTTGATGTAAGTTAACTCAGTTTTGTTGATCTGGAGGCTGACAAAAATGATGTTTTGGTGTAGATATGGCAGATCTACGGATCAAGTGGAGAGAGAGAGACTTAGGTACATTACGGACGGAGATCCAGGTGGATCAGGGTGTCCGTCGTGCATTGGCTAGGTACGGGGTTCTGAAGTTTTTGGAGAACCCTTTGATGAGGGCAGGAGAGCCCTTGTTGGCTCGTATTATTAGTTATTGGGATCCAGATCAGGAGGCGTTTGTAGTGCAGGGGCACAGGATCAAGCTAACGATATAGGATTTGTATTTCTTGACTGGTCTCCCACCATTAGGGATGGTGGGAAATACACAGCCAGTGTTATCGCATGGGCGTAACATTATGGAGTTTTTTGAGCAACATTGTCGACCGGGTGTCTGATTCAAAGGGACTCGGATATCCATTGGTGATCTCGAGAGGTTGGAGACCTAGGCGGTGGCCGCAGCAGTGTTGCAGATATTGGGTAGCCAGGCATTCCATCACATCACTGGAGGGAAGATGATGATCGTGGAGAGTGTGATGAGTGGGACCTACTATGGGTGGGCCCAGATGATGTTGGTGTCGGTGAAACGATAGATGTCGCTATGTAAGCAGCAAGTGAATCATGATTGCACCTATGGGATGATGTTGTGATCTTTCTTCTTTGAGAATATCCCGACCTTACGACCTCGTATACAGTTTCCTGATGGAGATCCGAGAGAGCCCTGGATGCGTCGGTGGGGACAACTACTGTGTAGAGGAGGGGGAGGGGCAGTCGGACAGGTGTGCCGACCAGAGTTCTTCGCGCATTGGGATCAGATGCCATTATACATAGACGACTATCCCTATAATGGGATGAGTTATTGGGGAGATCCGGAATTGCCGCTTCCGCATAGGCGAGTGTGGGGGCCTGATGGTAAGTGACAAGCAACTAATCTGTTATGTTTATTTTAGAGTCTTGGGACTAGTCTATATGGGGCTAATCGTGATGTTTTGTGGAATGCAGATATAGCTCTGGTTAAACCGGCCGGATATATGGGACGACCTGCAGCGACAGGAGCTACAGGTGCAAGTGGATCAAGGACAGCGCAGAGTGAGGATACGGCTGCTCTGGTGGAGGAAATTCGTCATAGATGTGAAGGGCTGCTGACCGTTGTATCAGAGCATGGTTGGCAGGATTTAGACGACCATTACATAGAGTTATGTATTGGGCTATCCTCGGAGTGGCGAGGGGTCATGCGACGCATGGCGATGGCCGGTCGCGCTGTGCGTGATCTACGAGCTGCGGGAGTAGAGCAATCGGCTCGGGATCCTCTAGAGAGTGATTAGATGTAGGGCATGTGGTGACCCCAGTGTCTATGTAGGGGCAAGTGGTGCCCCCCATTTTTGTAGTTTTGTGATTGTAACATGCTATGGGCATGTCGTATGTTTCAGAGTAGATGGACTCTAAAACTCATGATATATAATATATATGATGCATATGCATTTGATTGGTGGTGTTAAATGTTATTGTGTTGTGTGTGATAAATGCCAGTCTAGAATATGATTTGCAATTTGATCTACGTAGTGATTTTGATCTCTTGGTATGTGGTGAAATGTAATGAATCTAAATTCACGTATCAAAAGTTTCACTCGTAAATATTGTCTAAACAGGAGGGGGTTATGCACACGATAGACACCGTTAAGTTGTAGGACAACAAGCAGGGAATCTAAATGAACATGCAGATGGAGGATGTGGTGAGAAAGGGCATCGGCTAAGAGGCCATGAACTGCATCATATTTGGCCTGATTATTGGTGGCCGTATCAATGCAGACTCCATTTGCAAGGACCAGGATATGCAAGGGGGTAAATATGGCCCATGCTGCGGAAGCGAGGTAACGGGAATAGCGACTTGCTCCATCAGCATAGCCCAGATGAAGTCCGGACGAAAGGGCCAATGCAATAGTTTCATAATTCAGGAAAGGGGAAGGATGGGAGGGAAGCGTGAGTAGAGGATAGACCTCCAATGACGGCTACAGTAGGGAGCAGTTCAGGTAGGAAGTCTAGGACTCATGGGTCGACGATAAGGAGAGGAAGGAGGACGATGGGAGGGAGGGTGGGCACTCAGGCTGCGACGAACATCGAAGATATGAATGGTATGATCATGATGAGGAGAGAGAATGGGAGGGTCAAAGAGACCAGACGATGCTGCAAAGGTACCAAAATCATCAGGATGAGAAGAGATGCATAGATACCGGTCATCGCAGGAAATGACAGAAGAGAAAGTAAAAACATGGTCAAAAGATGAAGCACCCGTGTTTGGAGGTGAATCAAGCAGAATACGGGGAGTGAATTCAGAAGGAATGTACTCCAAGGAGCATATGGATGATGATAGGTATAACATAGAAGCGGCAGGGTCCGACATTTCAACATCAGGGGGAGGAATGTCAATGGTAGCGGGGGGATCTTCAAGTAGACTGGACGCATATTGAGCAAGGATGGGAGAGGTAGATTGATTTTGTTCAACCTCGTACTCACGGATGACCTCTAAAGAGGCCCAGTAATGGGTGAGGTGAGGACAATGGTGGGAATAATGGCCATGGACTCCACACAAAGTGCAGTGTTTGTTGGTGCGAAGAGTCTTGGGGGTTTTTGCTACGAATGAGGAAGAAACAGAGGTTTCAGGGACCATAGATTTAGGGAACGTGACTTTAACCATGGGTTGGATACGGGGCAACTCGAGGCAAGTATGGGTGGGATGACCGATACCATCACACAAGGCACAAGGCTTGGTGGGTGGGGGCAGGGTAGGGTGAGGTGCGGTGGCCTTGTCAGTGGATGCCCCCTTGCGCGTTTTTCGTTTCTTTCCTATAGCTGTCACAGCATTAGGAGGGTTCTGCGAAGGGGCTGGGGGTACTATGGTGGAAGGAGTGACGTGAATCGATTGCACGGATGTCATGGCTATGTATGGTTTTGGGTGGCCAGGTGGGGTCTCAGTTGGAGGAGTAAGATACCATACTGGAATTCCCAAGGTTAAATTAGGGAGGGAAAGGGTGGCCATGACGTGAACTGAATAGACGCCGGGGGGGGGGGGCAAGGAAAGGAATTTGACTGGCAGGGTAATGACCAAGGGGGATGGCTCCCATATGGTGGAGACCTGGGGGAACCGACTCAGGAAGGTAAGGGGGTTCCTGAGTGTGATGGGAAGGGTTAGGTGAAAAAGGTTCGGTTGACTGAAGCAAAGGGCTAGGAGCAGGAGGCGGTGTGCGAGATTTAGGTTGCTGACTAGCCGGAGCAGGCTGTGGAAGGCCAGCCTGAGACGATTGCATCATGCAAACATTCGCTAAGCTGGGGTCAGAGACGGGAGGAGGGGGAGGACCAAGAAAAGTTCCAAGCAAAGAGGAGTCTTTGTAGACATCGGGGGACACACTGGTCAACGAATCAACAGTTGTTTTATTGGTGACAGTAGAGATGGTGGACTCAGGGGAGGTATGAGATTTTGGTTCAGGGTAGGTCAATTGGTCAATGGTGACAATCTTGCCATTATGAGGGAAAAACATCTTTCGATGGACAGCGGATGGGACGAATGACATGGCAGAAGTGTAACTACGCCCCAAAAGGATGTTGTAGTCAAGAGGGGCATCGATAACTTCAACATCGACACAAACAGTCTTTCCGGCAAGGGTGATAGGACAGTTATGAAATAGGCCAATGGGCTGGGAGGCATGGCCATCCCATGCACGAAGGGTGATGGTGGAAGAGGCCATTTTAGGGGATCCGAGTTGTTTCCAAACTGAAGTGGACATTACGCAGGTAGATGCCCCCTCATCAATAATACACCGAGCAACATTGGCATTTCAGATTTTGACTGGGATTTGGAAAGCAACTGAAGGAGGAAGAGGGGGATGGTCTGACTAACGGGCGTCGAAAACAATCAATTGGTCATCAGCGGGATCTACAGTGCCCACGGCAGATAGTAGAGCCTTATTTTGATAAGGACATGACTGGAGGAGTTCCAATGTTGAAATGGCAACAAGAGATTGGGCCAGATCATCTACTATGATGTATGAATGGGAAGCCCGACCAGAGGTAGCATTTCGGCGTAATGGTCCCTTAGGAGGCTTGGGATGAACCTCGGCTTTGGGCAGAGGGAGTTGCAAGGGACCATTGGGTGTTGATAGAGGTTCTGTAGGACTTGACGATGGAGACTCAGAGACAGACGAAACAGGAGGTGTGAAATACTGACGGGACCGAGTTTGAAGGTTGAGGTCAACAGTGAGAGGTGGGTCAGAAGCCATCATGAGAATCTGGTAATCAGAGGAACCAGAAGGAGAAGGTTGAGTGGTTACTGGGGCATGAGGTCATTGAGTGTCCACGAATCCTTGCTGTGGGAAAGGATCGGTAAACACAGTAGGTTGAGAAGGAACGGTGGTGGGAGGTGCAGTAGGGGAGGAGTGTTGTCCCGTACAGTGGCCTGAGAATCCCAAAGTTGCCACATTTGTGGTAATAAGGGACAATCATGAGTGTAGTGACCATAAACACCGCAACACGAACAGGGCTTATTGGTGCGGAGTGGCCTATCCGGCTTGGGCTGAGAGCCATGTGGATGGTTGGCAATGGTAGAGTCGATATTGGAAGGGTTGGGTCCATGATTACCAAAAGCAGATTTATTTCCCTTTCTCCTTATTTGAGGAGGAACATTAGGTGCCCCCTGTTGTGCAAATACTTGCCCTGGGGGGGGTAGTAAGTGCGGTTGTGGGGGTGGAAAAGGCAATGGAGTGGAGGGTCCAAATGCTGGAGGCGCTGGGACACCAGGTTGCGGATATGGATAGGGAGTAGGGTGGGCAGCAGTAAGGTAAGCAGGAGGGTGGGAAAAAGTAGGAGGCATGTCGTAGCTGGAATAAATGTTGTCGAGAGGGGAAAAAATGCCAGAGGGGCTGGCCCCTGGAAGAAAACCATGGCTCGGAAGAGGTTGGGCGGAGGTATGTGACAGGGCTCCAACGATACCGTCGACAGGGTGAGATGCCCCCGAAGCATTAGGGCCATCGGGTTTGGGAAGGTCAGGGAGGACGGTATAAACATAACCACATTGGGCGTAGATAAGGTCATACTTCAAGGCTATTTGGAGGGCGGCTTCTTCGGTTTGGGGAAAATGGGATGTGAAATCTTTGCCAATGGGAGGTAAGAGGGAGCGAAGGAACTAGTCCATGTAAACCCAGTCTTCAAAGGGGGGAGTACGACACAAGCTCCATCTTCACCGCCATTCATGGACATGAGAAGAAAGGCGGGTCGAAGAGGATTGATGGAAAGAGGTTAAAAGCTCGGTACCAGTGTCGTATCGGAGGGGGAGCTGGAAGTAGGATAAAAAGGCTTGGGAAATGGTCACAAAAGTGGTATGGGAGGAGGTGGCCTGTTCAACATACCATTTAGAAGCGTCGCCTGTAAGCGTGCGTTGGAACAATCTAAGACGAATGGAGTCATTGGTGATGGAATTAGAGGAGCACCACATGTGGAAAGATCAGATATGGTTAGAGGGATCTTTGCTAGCAAGGCCTTCGAACTTGGGAATGTCGGAGGGGAGCTTGGTTGGCATAGTAGGCCAACTCACATCGTGGCGAATGGGATCATTAATCAATTGATTGAAGTCGGGGAGACTGAGGCCAGCCATATAATGGAGTAATGGGGCAGTCGAGGTAGGTCCCGTAGTGGTTCCACTGGAAATGTACCCGGCGGTAGAACTGGGGTTAGGGCTAGGTCCGGAACTAGACATGGTGAAGGGAAAAGAGGGGGAACCAGAAGTAGGGGGATAACCCAAACAATCAGAAGAGGAGTCAGAGTGCGGACTCAGGGGAAGAATAACTCGATGATGACGAGAAGGAGGAAGTCATCCAAGCGGAAACTTAGGATGAAGGCCAAGAAGTCTCCGGGAGTGGCACCTTGGGGGCGTAATGATGATAGGAATAAGGAAAACCGACAAGGGGAGGAGGGGACAAAATCAAGTGAGGTCAAGGGCAAAAAAGGTGTAGTGACAATTGATTTTAGAGTCTTTGCCAGGCGGTGTTAACCAAGTGCTTCTTCACGTAGGGTCAGTGTGTGGCGTGCATTAATTTTAATTGTTTAAACCCAAACGTTTTGAGAGTAAAAGAAAAAGTGTGTTGTGTAATGGAAAAGAAAACTGCAATAAATAAGACTGAAAGAACAGAAAATTAACAACTAAAAATGCAGCAAGCTAACCCAAGGAGGCGGGTCTCTCAAAACTGGTCAAGAAGAGGGAAAAAACTAGGCGAAGCATGCTCAAAAGAGGCCAATAGATCTAAGGTCTAGAGGGACTGGGATCTAAAGGGTAAGTCTGCTGAAAAAGTGGTGCAGAAAACAGCAAAGAGTCAGAGGCAAGGTTGCTGCGAAAGTGGAGGAGATCAGCTAGAAATAGAAGAGGTAAGTTAGTGGCCATAGAAATGAGCCCAAACAAAACGATATGAGGTGTTTTGAGAGGTAAAAGAGCTAATCTAGAGGGATCTGAAAAAGAGGTATCAGATCTGAGAAAAACAGGGCTGAAACTTGGTAAATTCAGACTTTTGAAACAGCAAAGTCTCGTCCACAAAAAGTGGAGGGTACTAGCACCCTAAGGGGAAAGATTCCCTCTTAGGTGAGTGAAGCGGATCAGAAACAGGTCCAAACGGGTAGAGACGGAGGCTAGAAAACCCTGACAGAAGCTTCAGACAAACCCAGAAAAAGTGCTGAAAAATTTGCAAAAAAAGTGCAGGTCGCATGTTCTGACCTGTTTTCGGTCCAGGTCGCAGGTTTGGGGTAGAAAAGTGTGTCCTGAGGCTCAGGTCGCACTTTTTGGTCCAATAAGTGCGACCTGCAGATCTGGCTGTCTCGGCGGCAGATTTCAGAAAAATTTTGTCGTCTCAGCTGCGGCTGATGTCTGTCACCTGCACAATAAGGCCAGAAACACACGGAAGTTAAAAATTTGACTGTTTAAATTGTTTTAGGGGTGAAAATCACTATAAAAATAAGAAAAACAAAAAATTGAAGAGAAACCCTAGGGTCTGAAACAACTGGATATGCAGGAATAGATAAAACGATAGTGTTCGCAAAAGAAAACCCGTGTGGAGTCGCCAATTTTTAGTATGAATCTTTCGTCGTAAAATATCACTTTAGCTACGCATAACAAATAGCCCTAACATCAATTATGGCTGCAAAATACCTTTAAGATTGCTGCACAAATTTAGATCTAAGCACAAAATATATTAAGCAGATAAAGAATAACATAGCTCCATGGATCCAATGAACAAGACAAGAAGAATGCATATGAAAGAATTTTGTATTATATTAAAGAATGGGGCACCTGAGAGGAAAACAAGAAAGGTGTTTTCCGGTTCTCCTCAGTGGGATGGGTTCTTGGAAGTCCTCAGTGTTTCAGATCTAGCATTTCTCTCTCTTATGGATGTGGGAAAGCAAATATAGAACTCAATGGGAGTTCACAAAGAAAAATAGAAAATGGTGACCAAGAGAAGATCCAGGGTGATCTACTGCAATGAAGGTGGTTAATGAATGGGGAAAACCCCCCTATTTATAACAAAATATTGGGGCGGTCTAGAACTCGATGCATGAATAAAATATTATTAATCGAATTCTAGAAGCACCTTTTAGGAATATTTTATTATATTTGTTGGAGGGAAAAGGATTCTTGACTTGGGTCAATTCCTTTATTTATAAATAATAAATAAGTAAATGATTTATTTATCATTTTAGAGGAATGATGAGAATATAATTAAATAAATAATGGTTTATTTAATTATTTATGGATGATTTAGTCAAATTTAACTAAGAATATTATTTAAATAATGATTTAAATAACTTGTTCTTAGGAAATAATTAAATAAATAATGATTTATTTAATTAATTTCTTTGCTTTGGGTTAAATATGACCAAATAAGTTATTTTATATGGTGAAAGCAATTTTACTTAGGGTAAAATTGGTCTTACATGGTGTACTTGGGTTCATCTAATAATAATAGGTTAGATGACCAAAAAAATGGTGTAACAGTTATGTGTTGATTTTTATTTTTTGAAATATATGGTTGTTGCATGTGTTTAATATCAACCAAAAAAAAATGGTCTTAAAGAACTTAAACAATTAAAAAACATACACTTGTTTCAAGTATAAAATTTCGCACAAGTCAAGTATAAGCTAGATATTTTATTTCTTTAACTGAGTGGGAGGTTCTTGAAAAGCATAACAGGTTATCCAACCCATTTTCACATCAAGTTGGTATCAGGGCACTAGGTTTCTTGATTGACAGAGACTAAGTTGCTTGTTTGACAAGAGCACTAGGTTGCTTGTTGACTTGAAAGGTGTTTAATAGTGTAAAGAATTTTATTGTTTTCAAATTAACTGTTTCTTACAAGTTTGAGTTTGCTAGAGGTGAAGGGAAAGCTACTGATAGCTATGTCTAGAAGAGGACAAGAAGGAAGAAAGGGTTGAAGGCATATTCCTTACCCAAAGGACCTCAAGGAAACCCTTGAAGCACAAGAAGTTCTGTTTGCAAAGGGCTACTTGAAGAAGAGATTGAATCTATAGCCATTTTGTTTAGAAGCTTTGTAAATATTTTTTGAAAGCTTTGTTAATTTTATTGAAGTTTTTTAGTTCATTTTCAAGATGCCAACTTCATCAAGTGAGGTTCGAAATCCTCCTCCTTCACAAGATTCTTCGATTAAGACATGAAGTGAGACTTCTACATCCTGAAGGATATGGTGCAAATTCTATTTGAAGATAGAAGAGAAAGCACTAGACTTCATGAGAAATTTGTTGCTATGAAGGAAGAGAAAGAAGAAATTCTTCAAAGAATGCATGATATGGAGATGCAGCTCCATCAAGCACAAGAGGCCTTAAGCAAGAATATGCGTGAAGAAGAGGTAATTCACTCTAATTTGTCTTCAAATTTCTTGTCAGATAGATGTGTTGGTTCATTTGAAAAGGACACTAGTTGTATAGGGTCCATGTTAATGTTTAAAATGGGCTATGAAGGCAAGGGTTTAGGAAAACATGCACAAGGCATGATTGATCCTATTTTGGATGAGGAAAGACCTAAGAACTTTGGTGTAGGTTATCTTCAATCTTATATCAAAAAATCTACATCCATGAAGGCAACTGAGGCAACTTCAAAAAGAACTTTTGCTACAAGTTCTAAACCACAAACATGTCAAGTTTGTTCTCAAGTTGATTGCCATTGTTTGAAGCCTATGTTGTAGCAAGATGTGTGTATACATGAAAATTATGGCGAGCATGAGAGTTCAGACAACAATCAAGACATAAACAAGGATGTTGGTCTTCAAAGAAAAGCTGGAACCTCTACTAGTTCATCTCCTCATGAAGGTAAAAAAGATGGAAATGCAAAGAAGCATTTGAGTTATAATTCTTCCCATAGTCAAGTTGATTATGTTTCTGATAAGCATAAAAAATTTGCATGCTTGAATGGAAGTTAGAGTTGTTGTGCATATTGCGGTCAATGTAACCATGTTGTTTCAAAATGCTGGAAGAGGATGAAGGCATACACAAAACAGTTGAGGCAAAAGTAAATTGCAAAGAGGGTGCAAAAGACTTGCACACATTGCCAAAGAAAGGGACATGTTGTTTCCAAATGTTGGACAATGCATCCAGCTAATCATCCCAAGCACATGAGGCACAAGGATAGAAAGAATGGTGAAATTGGAACCAAATATTCCATCATTGATGTGAGAACATATGTTTCACATGAAGAATATTTTCAACAACAAAAGTCGCCATGGAACTGATTTGATGAGAAGTGGTTTGACTTCTTGACACAGTAAGACATACATTCATTTGTACATATGAAAATTTCAGTTATGTATGCATGTTTTTTGTTGTAATCTAATGTTTGTTTGAGCCACCTTGGATCGATGATCAAGGACATGATGTTCAACCTGAGTTCAAGGAAGACAATTCTTGACAAGAAGACAAGAGCATTTAGGAAGGGAAGTGTTGACTACCTTCGAGTTATGGTTCAAAGGCACTAAGCCATGCAAGGTAGAGTGTATGGAGGCTGAAAAAGTGAGAGTGTTATACTCTCATCTACTGAACAGATCAGGTAATCAATATTTTGGGGTCCAAAAGATTCCCAATGGGGAGGTGTGATCATATTTGGATCAAGGACCTAAGCGATAGCTGAAAATTGAAAGTGTTTGGAAGTGTGTCAAACCTAAGCAACCAGATAGATCTTGTCTTTCCTATTTTGGTGCCGTGAATGGTTCGAAAAACTGAAACTGTATGAAGAAGGTATTGCGATTTGAAAAGTACAGTAAACTGCAATTTTTGGAAGAATATTCCTGGAATATTCCTCAAAATATTCCCTAGAATATTCCTTTTGGACAAATAATCGACTGATAACTTTCATGATATAATTCTATAGTTTCTTGTACGTTAGGATTTTATCCAATCAAAGGCCGCCACGTGGCAGGCCCAAAGGCCACCACGTGGCCCAGGAGGGGTCATGTAAAATTGTGGTTGGGACTCTGGAAGATCGATAGCATGATCTCCCACATATCAGGCCCAAGCCTTACCATCTCCACTACATATTAGTTCTTAACCATATATGTCTTTGGGTTTCTTTTAAAGTTGAATGTTATTCATTTTTGGGGTTCAGAGGGGCGAGCCCTAAGGGCCAGCCACTCCCAAAATCGCCTTCGGGTTGTGACCCCGGGGCAAGGCTTTAAGCCCAAACCACCAGCATTCAAAATAAACCTTATCACATGTAAGGATGTTAGCCACGGTTAATGTTGTGGTTAATGGTAAATCCTGACAGTTAAAACAAAATCATCTCCGCCATTTTCAATGTTGTCACATGATTACGGTTTCAACCTCCACCGACGGTTTCACTAACCTCCCCTGTGACCATGCAGTTTGGAAGGAAATGTGTCCAACCAAAATTCCTGGCATTTATCATTGCAGTTATTATGGCAGTCCTTTTGGAGCATGCCCAAAAGTTGGTGGATTTCACCAGTTTTGTTGGGTGTGGAGCCTAATTTTAATCTTGATTGAGAGATCCTTGTTTTAGTTGGATGTATACCCTAGGAAAATTGTACACCCTTGCAGCAGGGGGGTGCGGGGGGGAATTTTCCCCCCTGCGGGGTCCCAGGGGGTTGACCCCCCGGCTGAGGGGTCCGGGGGCCAACGGTCCCCCAATGGGGGTTTCGGGGGCAGCACCCCCGAAGCCAAAAATAGATGTAAAATTTCCTTGTAAAAGTATAGTAATTTCTAGTCAATCTAGGCCGTTCATTAGTCGGATGATCTGACGGTAGAAGTTATGTTTAGTTTAGGGTTTTTTTTCCTTAGAAGGCAACCCCTCTCTTTGTATGAGGGTATTGTATTGCGGCTGTGCAATATGTGTGTATTCTCTGAGCGAGAAATAGATAGGGAGACTGTGAGAGAGAATAGAGGATATTACAGTGGATCTGCTGTAGGTTTTGTCTATTCATTTTGCTGGATAATAGAAAGGAAGGACTGGATGTTCAGGGTGGACGTAGCACAAACTGGGTGAACCACGTATATCTATGTCTCTCTGGTTTTATGTGTTTTGTGTGCTTGTATTTTCCGCATATTTTATGTGTTGCATTGCTCCATAATATATAATTTTCTAACAACTAGTATCATAGCCGAAGGTATATTTGGCTGATAAACTCGCAAGAAAGAAGGGTTCCTGGTTTGAGTGGGAGCAATGGCGGAAGATGGTAATTTTAGGGTCGAGAAATTTAACGGCCAAAACTTCCCGCTGTGGAAGATGCAGATGGAAGATTATTTGTATCAGAAAGATCTATACCTACCATTGAGCGGAAAAACAAAGAAGCTGGTAGCCATGACAGACACGGAATGGAACATTCTCGATAGAAAGGCACTCGAAACAGTATGGTTGTGCCTTGCAGCGTCATTCGCCTTCAATATTTCGAAGGAAAAAACAACATAGGGTTTGATGCAGACGTTGGAAAAACTATATGAAAAACCCTCTGCCTCAAACAAGGTATTTCTTATGAAATGACTATTTAATATGAAGATGTCGGAAGGTGGATCTGTTGTAGCCCATTTAAATTATTTTAATACAGTTACCGATCAGTTAAGTTCCATAGGGATAAACTTTGATGATGAAGTTAGAGCTCTGTTATTCTTGTTCTCATTGCCAGAGAGTTGGAATGGTTTAGTAATGGCCATTAGTAACTCTGTCTCTGGATCTAGTACTTTAAAGTTTGATGATGTTGTTGGTGCTATCCTTAGCGAGGAAATGCGATGGAAAAGCTCCGGTGAGACATCGGGTAATGCATTGAGTGCAGAGTCTAGGGGAAGGAGAATGGAAAGAGGAAAGAGCTCAGGATATCGCAGTAAATCAAGAAAATGCATATCCAAGTCCAGATCAGGGATAGTGTGCTGGAAATGCAGAAAGAAAGGACACCTAAAGAAAGACTGTAGATCTCGGAAGGGAAAAGAAGGAGACGTGCAACAATAAAACAATCATGAAGCAAATGTGACAGGTGATGTGTTACAAGATGCTTTTATTCTTTCTTTCGAAAATGTTACTGATTCCTGGGTAGTAGATTCAGGGACCTCATTCCATGCCACACCTGATAAAAAGTATTTTCATGACTATGTTCAAGGAGATTTTGGACAAGTCCGTTTGAGTGATGATAAACCCTATAAAATTGTTGGAATGGATAAGGTTCTTGTAAAACAACAGAATGGAAACCAATGGCTATTAAAGGAGGTAAGGAATGTTCCATATCTAAAGAAAAATCTAATTTCAACAGGGTAGTTAGGCGGTGAAGGTTGTGTGACAACTTTCACAGATAAAGCTTGGAAGGTCACCAAAGGAGCCCTGGTAATAGAAAAAGGTGAAAAGGTTGGTACATTGTATTTAGGAAATGGTATTTCTAACTCTGTTAATGCTTTAAATTCCAAAGGATCAGATTCAGCATTATGGCATCATAGGCTCAGAAATATGAGTGAGAAGGGGATGAAGATTCTTCACTCAAGAAATTTGTTGCCAGGTTTGAAGAATGTTGATTTGGATTTCTCTGAAAATTGCATTTATGGAAAACAAAAGAGAGTCAGATTTCTCAGAGTTGGGAAGGAAAAGAAGAGCCAAAAATTGGAGCTTGTGCATACAGATGTATGGGGACCTTCTCAGGTATCATCTCTCAGTGGCTCTCGCTATTATGTTATGTTTATTGATAATGCAACTAGAAAAACTTGGATTTATTGTATTCAAAATAAATCTAATGTATTTGATACTTTCAATAAATGGAAAGCTTTGGTTGAGATTGAGACAGGAAAGAAGTTGAAGTGTCTTAGATCAGATAATGGAGGTGAATATTGCAACAAAGAGTTTGATAGGTACTGTTCAGAGCATGGAATTCATAGAGAGAAGACAGTTCCAAGAACACCACAAGAAAATGGTGTGTCAGAAAGGATGAACAGAACAATCATGGAGCGTGCAAGGTGCATGAGATTGCATGCAGGATTGCCTTTACAATTTTGGGCAGATGTTGTAGATATTGTTGTTTATCTAATAAACAGAGGGCCTTCAAGTTCCTTGGATGGTGGTATTCCAGAGGAAGCATGGACAGGTAAAAAGGTAAACTACTCTTTTTTTAAAGCCTTTTGGTTGTGAGGCCTTTGTCCATATTAATAAAGAAAACAGAACAAAGCTTGAGGCAAAATCAAAGAAATGTACCTTTATTGGATATGGTGTTAATTATTTTGGTTATTGCTTATATGATTATGAAAATCACAAAATCATTAGGAGCAGAGATGTAATATTCAATGAAAAGGTCTTGTATAAGAATCAGTTGCAGGAAAAGAAACAGGAAAAAGAAAGCAAGGAATACACGGTTCTTGATGAGATAACTGAAAAAGTAAAGGTGCGTGAAAATAATAATAATCAACAACCACAATAGTAGCAACCACCACAACATCAACAGGCACCTCAAACACCTGAAAGTGGTGTTAGAAGATCTACCAGGATAAGTAGACCCCCTAAATGATACTCTCCTTCATTATATTATTTATTGTTGACTGATTCTGGTGAACCTGAATGTTATGAAGAAGCAATGCAGGTTGAAAGCAGGAAGAAGTGGGAGCTAGCCATGGAAGAAGAGATGGACTCCTTAATGCATAACCGGACTTGGGACTTAGTCAGGTTGCCTGCAGGTAAAACTACATTGCAGAATAAATGGGTTTACAGGCTGAAGGAAGAAGATGGAGGAAAACAGAGGTACAAAGCTAGACTTGTAGTGAAGGGGTTTGCACAGAAGAAAGGTATTGATTTTGATGAAATATTTTCTCCTATTGTTAAGATGACTTCAATCAGAACTATCTTAAGTCTTGTAGCAATGGAAGATTTACATCTTGAATAGTTAGATGTAAAGACAACATTTCTCCATGGAGATTTGGAGGAAGAGATATACATGCAGCAACCAAAAGGATATGAGGTCAAAGGGAAAGAAAAATTGGTGTGCAATTTAAATAAGAGCTTTTATGGCTTAAAACAGGCTACAAGGTAGTGGTATCTAAAATTTGACAAGTTTATGTCTGAACAAGGTTATACTAGATGTCACTCTGATCATTGTGTTCTGAAAAATAAAAATGATGGCAGCTATATTATATTGTTATTGTATGTAGATGACATGCTTGTTGCAGGGTCTAACATGCAGGAAATAAAAGTGCTCAAACAAAAATTGGAAAATTCATTGAAGGATTTGGGAGCTGCAAAAACGGATCCTTGGTATGAGAATAACCAGAGATAGGAAAAATCGAAAATTAATACTATCTCAGAATGAGTACATACAGAAGGTGTTGACAAGATTTAATATGCACAATGCAAAACCATTTAGTACACCTTTTGCTAGCCATTTCAAACTTAGTAAGGATATGTGCCCAAAGACCCAAGAAGACATGGATTATATGTCTAAAGTTCCATATGCATCAGCAGTTGGAAGCTTAATGTATGAAATGATCTACACAAGGCCTGATATTGCACATGCAGTGGGAGTTGTAAGCAGGTACATGAATAATCCAGGAAAAGAACATTGGATGGCAGTAAAATGGATTCTCAGATATTTGAGAGGTACCACAAATTGAATTAACTTAGCTGGTGGTTCAAACATTTCTCTACGGGGATATGTTGATGCAGATATGGTAGGTGACAGAGATAACATGAGGAGCACTACAGGATATGTATTTATTGTAGGTGGAACAACTGTCAGTTGGGTTTCAAAAATCCAAAGTGTTGTTGCACTTTCAACAACAGAAACAGAGTATGTTTCTGCTACAGAGGCTAGTAAAGAAATGATTTGGTTACAAAGGCTTATGGGTGAATTGGGTAAGAATCATGATATGGGCACGTTATACAGTGATAGCCAAAGTGCCATTCATCTTGCAAAGAACTCAAAATTTCATTCCAGGACCAAACACATACATCTCAAGTACCATTTCATACGGTCAGTATTGGAAGATGGAGATTTGAAGCTGGAAAAGATACACACTAGCCAGAATCCTGCAAATATGCTAACAAAAGTTGTAACCAGGGAGAAACTGAAAATGTGCTCAGTTTCAATTGGTCTTCAAGGATGATGATGAAGATGAAAATAGCCGGAGTCCCGAGTCATTTTCCGGCCAAATGAAATAGCGGTGGAGTTACTTTCTGATCAGTCTCAGTGGGAGATTGTTGGGTGTGGGCGATTTTCATGCGATTCGGAGATCCTTGTTTTTAGCGGGATGTATACCCCGGGAAAAGCGCACCCTTGCGGTGGGGGGGGTGCGGGGGGATTTTCCCCAGAGTGAAGTGCGGGGGCGGCCCCCGTGAAGTACGGGACGGCGGTCCCTTTAGTCAGAAATTCGGGGGGTAGCGCCCCGAAAATAAAAATAGATGTAAAATTTCCTTGTGAAGATATAGTAATTTCTAGTCAATCTGGGCTCCTCATTAGGTAGAGATGATCTGATCGTAGAAGTTATGTTTAGTTTGGGGTTTTTTTCCCTAGAAGGCAACCCCTCGCTTTTATGAGGGTATTGTATTACGACTGTGTATGATAGGTGTATTCTCGGAGCGAGAAACAGAGAGGGAGACTGTGAGAAAGAACAAAGGATATTACAACGGATTTGATGTAGGTTGTGTCTCTTCATTTTGCTGGATAATAGAAAGGAAGGACTGGCTGTTTGGGGTGGACGTAGCCCAAACTGGGTGAACCACGTATATCTGTGTCTCTCTGGTTTTATGTGTTTTGTGTGCTTATATTTTCCACATATTTTATGTGTTGCATTGCTCCATAATATATAATTTTCTAACAAGTTTAACTGAAGTTTCCCATTTTTGGTGGAGGATTTTTAGGGGACACTGGGAAAAATCAGTTTAGGCTCTATCTTGAGGTAGATTCAACGATTTTGAGAGTTTGAATAGTTAATTTTGTCTATCTCAGACATTCCAGACTCACTAGTGAGCGTTTCAGAGCCATCAGAGGACTTTTGAGTAGGTTTTCGCTTCATAGAAGTTCTAGGGGCCACTAGGGCCACCAAGGGCCAGCAGTAGTTTGAGGCCTAGCTAGTGCAGCTAGAGGAATTTCTCAACAATACAATAGTAATTTTTGGATATCTCAGACATTAGGGAACTAATTATGTGGTTTAAGGAGCCTGTCAAGGACTTTTGAAGGCCTATTTTCTTTAGAGAAGTTTCAGGGGCCACTAGGGCCAGCAAGTTCCATCAAGAGAATGAGGCCTATCTAGGGAAACCCGTATCCATTCTCAGCAAACCAATAGTCATTTCTGACTGTATTGATATTTATTAATCCATTGATATAGTTTTCTAAATCTTTTTAGGACTTCTAAAAGTCTATATGCTTCAGATAAGTTTTCAGTGACCCGAGAGCCAGGGGTGCCACAAAGTGTTGGAGGCGAATCAAAGCGCGGGGCTATACACAAACACGAGGATATTCAATAACCATGCATAAAAGAATGCATACTCGGCCAAATTCCCAAATCAATTGCGGCAAATTCACACTTTCCCATTTCAACCTGCGGAAGCTTTCAAATATATGTTCAAAATCATTCAATATTATCAATCTCGATCCACTCACCTTCAGGCAAAAACAATACTCAAATGCTTCCTAAACCATGCCAATATTCACATGAGATTAACACATCATATCCAAAATTCAATCACTTGTTAAAAGAAATCCCCTTCTTGACAAATTTCACTCATCTACATGTTCTAAAAACACAATGGTTATGAAACCATTACACATCATCCCAAATCTTTCATCATAACTCATTCTCATTTCATAGGTCTTTTATAAAACCCAAATCTCAAATCATAACTTTATACAAAAGTTCAACCATTCAGTTACAGAACTAAATCTTTACATACACCCTTTTAAGATCGGTCTTCACAATCAAATTCAAATGCGCCCTTGGTAAACAAGTTACAAGTTTCAAACAATTTTCAAACTTACTGTTTCATACCTTGAATCACCAATTGACCAACGCATTCATTCTTCAGGGCTTCACTAATACCGTTATTTCAAATCCGTTATAAGCTTCCTTTCTGGCTTTCCGTTGCTTTACCAATTTGTTGGACTTTCCGCTGCTACTAATAACAGTATTGGCACTAGTAGAAGAACTACTGTGAGATTCACGTCTTGTATCAGTTACATTACCTGTGGAGTTTATTGAAGGTAAAGCAAAAGATGTCGACTTTGTGATGCTCGAATAGCTTTCTTTTTGAGGTACTGCTGGAGGATATAGTTCTATTTCCTCCTTCATGAATTTCAGACGGTCTTCTTTTAATTTATCAAACAAATGAGATCTTTCTGGCCGATCCTTTTCCACCATGCCATATAGACCTCTGGTGGATCATCATATCCAATGCCATTTTTTCCATACTCCAGATTCTCAACTCTCTTGCTGATCCGTTTATTCACCTTTTCCCTTTCTCGTTCTATTCTATCATCGATTCATTAGTTAATCGATTCAAATTCTGGAGAATGCAGATCAGTTTCAACCAGATTCTGAATTAAAAACGAATACCAATACAACAAACTTACCTCCCCTTATTCAACTTGCAACACGCAGTTTCAACACTCTACATTCCCTTTTTGAAATTTGATGCTACAGATAAACCCATTCACGCATTTCCCATCTTCTGGCAAACTCAATTTACCTATAAACCAACTTAACGTGAATGCATACCTTTAAATTTTTAGACAGTGATACGCACAATGCTTCTGCCAGCGATTTGATTTTAAAAATCCGTCTTCAATCCTTTCTCACCGCTTGGAATTCTGGAATGAATTCTTCAATTGCCTTTCTAATTTCTTGAACGCTCCATCGAATGCCATCGACCTTCATCTACCAAATAGTAATTCAGACCCAAATCGAATTCTATTCGATTATACACCATCTGGTCTTCAACGCTTTTGCAGAAGTCCTTCACCTCAGTTGTGAATCGATTCCATAGCCATCGATTCAATTAAAAATCCGGATTCGGCTAGGATGTAATACCTATGTTCATAACGCACAACGGGTAACCTCGCCGAATCTCGGTGGACAAATGCTCCAACGGCGATTCTTAACGAAAATTTGTATTAATAATAAATGGGAAAAAACCAAGTTCTGTATAATGGTCTCACACCAACAACTGATTCAATGTGCTATAATACGCCCTTCATTTCTTTTCAATGATTACAAAGAAGATGCGCTCAATATCCATTATCCCACTAGAATTTGAATCGATCCTTAACATATCGACTTGACTTATCATTTCAAGTATGATATTACCATATCAGAATTAGAAATTCGATTTCCGTCTTTCACATCGGATAATCGATGTCATTCAAATTCATCAAATTGAATTTAAATCTACTTACACCAATTCTTCATATGCACATTTCTTATCACAATAACAGAATTTACATACCCAAATTCTAGATCCACCAATAAATCCACCACTTAATGAATCGAACCACACAATTCTGAAAACAAGTTGTTTTTACATTAACAAATGCAAATAAATACTTACAACCTTTCTTCGTGGCCAAATATTCAACAATCGTGGCCCCTTACAATTTGCTGAAGGCTTACAGCCTTGCTGTTCAAGCCTACCCTCAATCTCACACAATCTCAATGTGTTTTTCTCTCAAAACCCCCTCCTATTTATACAATTTTAAAAAATCATTTAATTAAATGCTCAATCCCTTCAATTCCTCAACAAACCCCTAAATCTCTCAACATCCCTAAAGGATAGATCTTTATCCCTAAAATCCTTCAACTAATTAAATTCCCTCATATCCTTTTATTAAATAAAAAAATATTTACAAAAATCCTCACCTTCTCCTATTTTATTCAAATTAATTAATAAAATATTAAAAATTATCACACCCCCTTTTAACAGATTACAAAATAAAAAATGCCCTTGATGCTCCTGCATCAGACTCCCCATGTAAGAAAATTCATGACCACCTGGTCATAAGTCTGGATATTTCCTCCTGGATCCCAAATTTTATTTTCCTTGCTTGTCAATTGCTTTACTGCTGTTGCTATCTGCTGTTGTCTTCCAGGTTTCCATATTTTGTGCTGTAGTGCTCCACTTGCTCTGCTCTTGCAATCTTTCGCTGTCTTTCTCTTGTTATCTTTCCTTTTCTTTCTTGCTGCTGTCTTTCTCTGGGAAGTTTTTATCATTAACCTCCTTATCAACTCAATTTCTTTGTCCAGTATGTCCTCTGTCTACTGATTGTTTCCAACATCTTCAATAAAATATGTTGCTCTTGCTGTCATTATGGATGTTGCGGCCTCCCTAACTTCCTGTCCCTCTGCAACATTCCTTTGCTCATCATCTGCAATTTCATCTGCAACTTTTTTCTCTGGTTCAAATGTCTCCAGCAAACATTTCAGCATTTCATCAACATGCTGCAAATTAACTCCAGCATAATCTCCATCTTCCTCTTCGACAATCTTCAGAAATTGTCCATCATCATCAAGTTTTGCAAACACTGTAGCTTCACCATCTGTCACTGTAGCAGCTTCAAAATTTCGTACACCAGTCTTCTCTTGGCTATACAGACAAGCCAACTCTTTCTTGTCACCCATGGTAACAAGCTTCTGCTTATGAGACCTAATTGTCTCATCTTCTACCTGCAACAGTTCTTCTTCTTCCAAGACAATCCCAAATGATGGACTGTCTTCTACATCACCTGTAAACACAATCAAATTGTCAGCATCAAAATCACAAGACCCAACGGTCTCACTTGTAGATTCATTCATCCGCAGTTCTAAGTCTTCTTCAGGACTCAGAAAATCTTTACTAGCTTTCGCCTCAGCTTTCTCTGGCAACACTCCAGTAAGCTGCTCCAACTCTTCTGTCAGCACATCAATATGCTGATTTGCATTCATCATGAGACTGTCAGCTAGTCTCGCCTTCTTACCATCATCTGCTTCATGACTGTCCTTCATGAAAACTTTCCTGTCTTGCTTCCTCAGTAAATTATCCTGCACATAAGTCCTCTGCCTCTCCAATTCTCTTTTCTAGAGATCTAGTTTCCTGTACAATTCAATAACTTCATTAGGAGTAGAACTTGGAAACTTTACACATATTTCCATACCTTCACCAGTGCTTGACCAATCATCAACTAGTCCTTCTCTTTCTGCACCAACATCCTGATTAGACTCCTTCGTCTTCATCTCCTTCTGAGATCTTGCTATTTCATCATTGATCTGAACAACCTTCAGATTCACCTCTTCTTGAACAAACTCTAAAGCTTGTTCATCTTCCTGTACTATACCTGCAAACATACACAACTCGTCAGTTTTAAAACCACAAGACTTTTCAGTCTTGACTGCTTCCTCCAACACATCCTTCTGAACAAATCTGCGTGTGGAATCTTCAAATTCCATCTCTGGTTCAAGAACTCTAAGTTCCTTTTTCAACAAGGCAATCACAATTTGCCTCAACCTCCTCTGCAATTGTCGCCAAATCATTCTCTTTCCCTTCAGTGGAAAGATCCAACCTCTATTCTGATTTTCCTGCTCTTGCAGCCATTCCTCTAGTACTTGCAATTGTACCTTCATTACTGCAATCTCTCTTTCTCGAACTTCTGCAGTCATCTCATCTCTGTGGCATTCTTCTGAACCTCTTCTCTGATCCTCCATGATCATCTTCTCCATGAGTTGTTCACTCACCATGAGTTGCACTAGCCTCTACGACAACAATCTCTTCTGCTGCCACTTACCTCACCAAGCCCTCCTCACTCAGTCTTTTGGTAAGTACTTGGTTCACTGCCTCTGGAACCTTTTGAGCACTTTCCTCTGCTCTCTCTCTGGGCTATCTCTTCAACTCACCTTCTTCTTCATGACATTGCAATTGTCATCCTTATCCAGCCTTTAGCTGAATGCCAAGTTCACTGCCATCATCTTCTATGCAACCATAAACTGCATTTACAAATTTCAAATCAGAAAAATATCTCACCTTTTAAGATCTTGCATGATCTTGTTCTCCTTTCGCTACTGCCATCCTGTTCACGGCAATTCTATATGCTGCATATCAGATTTAAAATCTGATCTTCCTTCCATTCATCACACATTCAAAAATACATTTCAGTTCTCAACTGTACTCATTCAAAAACAAACATCTTCAACAGAGCATTCCAGCTCTGATACCAAAAATGATGCAGGCAGGACCTGCAATACCCAGGATCTTTATAATCCCTGCATATAAACACGCATCTCAACATATGCCCAAATCACTATCTCAACAACTGGAAAATTCACAATTCCCATTTTATTGCGGAAGCTTTCCAACTTATGGTTTTAAAAAAAACCAATAATAATCACACTCTGCATATGGGGTTTTTCCTTTATCTTATTCATAGCAAACTCATATATTAAAATCATTTCCAATCAAGCCAACATCCACATGTTCCAATAACTAAACAATCATTTTCAATGAAACTTCATCCAAAATTCACCACTCAAATGCCAAGAATTAACAAATCGACCTTCACAGCAATCCATAATGTTAACCCCATACAAAATCATATATCCTCGTTATTTGAATGCAAAATACCCATCTCATTTACCGTAAATATGGATCTGTCCATGATGTTAATATATGCTTGGTAATTACAAATGCGCTTACCTCTGTAAACACCATACACAAATCAATAAGGTCAATGTAACCATGCTTAAAATCTCCATTTCTTAGTGTGCTTCCAAGATTCTTGTTTATGTTTGCTTTACCAATTTGTTGGACTTTCCACTGCTACTAATAACAGTATTGGCACTAGTAGAAGAACCACTGTGAGATTCACGTCTTGTATCAGTTACATTACCTGTGGAGTTTATTGAAGATACAGCAAAAGATGTCGACTTTGTGATGCTCGATTAGCTTTCTTTTTGAGGTACTGCTGGAGGATATAGTTCTATTTTCTCCTTTATGAATTTCATACGATCTTCTTTTAATTTATCAAACAAATGAGATCTTTCTGGCCGATCCTTTTCCACCGTGCCATATAGACCTCTGGTGGATCATCATATCCAATGCCATTTTTGCCATAATCCATATTCTCAACTCTCTCGCTGATCCGTTTATTCACCCTTTCCCTTTCTCGTTCTATTCTATCATCGATTCATTAGTTAATCGATTCAAATTCTGGAGAATGCAGATCAGTTTCAACCAGATTCTGAATTAAAAACGAATACCAATACAACAAACTTACCTCCCCTTATTCAACTTGCAACACGCAGTTTCAACACTCTACATTCCCTTTTTGAAATTTGATGCTACAGATAAACCCATTCACGCATTTCCCATCTTCTGGCAAACTCAATTTACCTATAAACCAACTTAACGTGAATGCATACCTTTAAATTTTTAGACAGTGATACGCACAATGCTTCTGCCAGCGATTTGATTTTAAAAATCCGTCTTCAATCCTTTCTCACCGCTTGGAATTCTGGAATGAATTCTTCAATTGCCTTTCTAATTTCTTGAACGCTCCATCGAATGCCATCGACCTTCATCTACCAAATAGTAATTCAGACCCAAATCGAATTCTATTCGATTATACACCATCTGGTCTTCAACGCTTTTGCAGAAGTCCTTCACCTCAGTTGTGAATCGATTCCATAGCCATCGATTCAATTAAAAATCCGGATTCAGCTCAGATGTAATACCTATATTTCAATACGCACAATAGGTAACCTCCAACCGAATCTCAGTGGACAAATCTGCTCCAACATCAATTCTTAACAGAGATTTGTATTAATAATAAATGGGAAAAAAAAACCAAGTTCTGTATAATGGTCTCACACCAACAACTGATTCAATGTGCTATAATACGCCCTTCATTTCTTTTCACTGATTACAAAGAAGATGCGCTCAATATCCATTATCCCACTGGAATTTGAATCGATCCTTAACATATCAACTTACCATTTCAAGTATGATATTACCATATCAGAATTAGAAATTCGATTTCCGTCTTTCCCATCGGATAATCGATGTCATTCAGATTCATCAAATTGAATTTAAATCTACTTACACCAATACTTCATATGCACATTTCTTATCACAATAACAGAATTTACATACCCAAATTCTAGATCCACCAATAAATCCACCACTTAATGAATCGAACCACACAATTCTGAAAACAAGCTGTTTTTACATTAACAAATGCAAATAAATACTTACAACCTTTCTTCGTGGCCAAATATTCAACAATCGTGGCCCCTTACAATTTGCTGAAGGCTTACAGCCTTGCTGTTCAAGCCTACCCTCAATCTCACACAATCTCAATGTGTTTTTCTCTCAAAACCCCCTCCTATTTATACAATTTTAAAAAATCATTTAATTAAATGCTCAATCCCTTCAATTCCTCAACAAACCCCTAAATCTCTCAACATCCCTAAAGGATATATCTTTATCCCTAAAATCCTTCAACTAATTAAATTCCCTCATATCCTTTTATTAAATAAAAAGATATTTACAAAAATCCTCACCTTCTCCTATTCTATTCAAATTAATTAATAAAATATTAAAAATTATCACACCCCCTTTTAACATATTTACAAAGAATAAACGCTCGATGCTCCCGCATCAAAATATCACCTTGTTTCCACCGCCCTCGCATTCACGGCTCAATCCCTCAATGACAAATTCTTTCCCCTTGGAGCTGCGAGGTAATCTGATTCTGTCAATATTCTTCTTGCAATTTATTCTCCTTCTATCCCCAATGCAAGATCCTCTTGTTCAGGTCCAATGCTACTTGAGCCTTCCGTTGATGGAGGACCCTTCTGTACTGAATCGCCAATGGATACCGAAGTATGCACTGGTTGATCTACCGATTGTCCTTTGGATCGTACTCTCCTAGCCCCTATCCTTGCACCTGCACGAGAATATGCTTCGGACTCTGCCTTTTCGATGATCTGCTGTATGTAAGTCTTTCTTCCCAAATTTGGTCTTCCCCTCTTTGGGGCTCTCGCTCCACCCCTCTTATTTGATTCTTTGTTCATACAAAAATTAATGTGATAGAAAATCTCTACATGAGCCTACAACACTTCGATCCTGAAGTAAGGTGTCAAAGGACCATTCCTTCCCCAAGACAAAAGGATTTAAAAAGAAAAAAAACAGCAAGATGGAGACTAGAGTTTCAAACCCAGAGCAAGGTATCAAAAGACTCCTCCCTCCCTGGGACAAGAACAAGAACCACACAACCCACAAAAAGACCTAATACCTCCCAGATCTAAAGCAAGGCATCAAAAGACTCCTCCCTCCCCAGGACAAGAAGGTGGCCCAAAACTCAAAATAAAAGAAAAAACAAACAACCCAAAATCAAAACCTATGCTCAGGACCTGAAGCAGAGTGAGAAAACTCATTCTCTCCCCAGGATGAGAGTTCGACCCTCTGGTTGCCTCGAATCATTGCTTGCACCTTGTAGCCTCCCCGGAAATGGTGCCAAAATTTTGGTGTTCAGGTAGGGATGATCTATCCACCCTAATCCGACATTAATCTTATCAATCTGGGAGCATATCCTTTCAAGGCTACACGCAAGGTATATGCAGGAACAAACGCTCAATTCGTTCAACCGAGGGTTTACAGTCAACTCAAAACATTGTCGTGAAGTAAAATTAACACATAACATTCAACAATCTAAATCAGCAAGAGATAAAAATAACAACCATAGCACAACAGAAATAAATCCACACATATACACAGACACAGCACCTGATTAGAAGAGTGGGCCCAGCTCTCTGATCAGGGTTGTGTTAACTATGAAACACTTTTGAACAGTAAAACCAGATGTATTTTATTGATATATGAAATGTGATTACAGTCTTCTCTTCAGAACTCGAATTACAGGAAAAATGTCCATTTTATACACAATACAAGGGAATAACAGATTTCCCTGAAACATGAGAATCACGTGTTCAAAAATGGACTCTGGTTGAAACGGCATGAACAAAAGATATTCCGAATGAAGCAAAGGCCGAGAATAGGCCCAGAGAGCCGTGATCCGCTCGTGCGCGTCCTTCCTTTGCTACCATCGATTCTTGTTGTGATCTCACGACCGAGGGTTCCCGTTCTCTCAATCAAAGAAAGAAAAAAACCCTTAGTGCCGAAATTAGGTAAAACCCCAATATTTTTACTTCATTGATCAAAATAGACCAATTGGACAAGTCGTGGTATTTACCTGCCAGGAGTTTATCATAGCAATGTGGGTAAATTAAGCAAAAAGGGGTCAAAGAGGATAACAAAAGTGGCAAAAGAAATAGCTAAATTTGGTGCCCAACAATGTGAAAGAGAGGGTTTCTTACCAGTCCATACCTCATGTGAAGTCTTATCCTCCAACACTGATGAAGGTGATCTATTAACCAGATAGCATGCAGTCTCCACTGCCTCTGCCCAGAATTCTTGTCCTAACCCGGTACCACTGAGCATGCTTCTTGCCTTTTCCATTAGTGTTCTATTCATTCTTTCTGCAACTCCATTTTGCTGAGGTGTGTATGGAGTAGTCTTCTGTCGTGCTATACCACACTTCTTACAGAACTCTTCAAATTCCTTCTTGCAGAACTCCCCACCATTATTTGTCCTCAACGCCTTTATCTTCTTCTCTGTCTGGTTTTCCACCAGAGCCTTAAATTCTTTAAATTTGTCAAAGACTTCAGATTTCTTCCTCAAGAAATATATCCATGTATTCCTTTAGAAGTCATCTATGAATGAAACATAGTACACAGACTTTCCCAGTGATGGAACTGACACAGGCCCAAACACATCACTGTGCACAAGTTCTAATATCTTGTTTGCCCTCTTAGCACCAGAAGGAAAACTCACCCGATTCTGCTTCCCATATACACAATTTTCATAGAAATCAAAATCCAGAGAACAATTAGACATACCTTCTACCATACCATCTCTATGTAGTATCCGAAGGCCCTTCTCTCCAATATGTCCAAGCCTTTGATGCCATAGCATGGTCTTTTCTCCAGAGACAGCTAGACTTTCCGTCCCACTTTCAGGAACCACAGAAATGTTACACCCATCAATAACAGTGCTACCTTGTAGCTTGTACAGAGTTCCAGTCCGAACTCCCCGCATTAATACCAGTGCTCCCCGAACCATCTTGCAGGCATCTTTCTCGAACACTGTTTTTACACCTGCATCATCCATCTTGCTTACAGAAATCAAATTTTTGGCCAATGCAGGAATATGCAGAACACCAGGAAGTGTTCTAATCCTTCCACCTTGCAGCTTCAGCTTGACCTTTCCACGTCCGACGATTTTGGCCTTCCTATCATCCCCTAGGAAGACATCACCACCATCATATTTCTCATACTCGCAGAACCACTCCCTATGGGGAGTGAAGTGAAAGGATGCACCTGAGTCAATCAACCATGACTCATGATCTACATGTGTATTTGAAGAAGAAGAAAAATACACATCCCCACCTTCATCCGAGGTGGTTTTTGCCTCTGCAGAAGGAGCATCATCGGATCCCTTTCCTTTCTCAGGAGCTTTAGATCTGCAGTCCCTTTTGTAGTGCCCTTCCTTTCCGCATTTCCAACATACCTTTACAAACTTTCCAGGAGATTTAGATCTCCCTCTAGATTTGGATCTCCCACTCGAAACCTTATTCTTGTTTATGTTTTGGGACCTTCCTCGTACAGATAAGGCATCTCCATTCTGGCCCTCCATATTTCTCCATCTCATTTCCTCCGACAACAAGGCTGAGACAATGTCATCAAAATTCAAGGTAGTTGTATTGCTACTTATTGCAATAACCAGACTATCCCACGAGTCTGGTAGAGAACACAACAAACTGATGCACTTATCTTCATCTGAGATTTTAATATCAACAGATGACAGCTGACTTACCACAGTATTGAAGGCATTTAGATGCTCTGTCACCGAGTCTCCATCCTTCATCCTCAGGTTATACAGCTTTTTCCGCAGGAACAACTTATTCACCAGAGACTTAGATTGGTACAAATTCCCAAGTTTTTCCCACAAATTATTCATCGTAGCTTCCCCAGATACATTCAACAATACTGAATCTAAGACACACAACCGTATTGTGCTCTTAGCCTTCCGATCCAGTTTCTTCCAGTCTTCATCTGACATTGCCGTTGGTTTAGTACCTGGATCTACCGCGATCCACTGATCTTTATCCACCAGCAGATCCTCCATCTTGAGCTTCCACAACTCAAAAATATGACCATTAAATTTCTCGATCTCTATCTTTCCGCCGCTCGCCATATTCTTTCACCGCAAGAATCGATCCCGTAGATCTCCCACTGCACAGGGTCTACCACAGGCCCGAGCAAAAAACCCTCAACAACAAAGGCATCCCCTTGAAGCCGAAATAGCTCCGATACCAAATGTAGGTTTTAACCCTGAACAAAAATTATCTACACACGAATCTTATAACAAAAATAAACAATAGCGAGAGCATAAAACATAAAACAGATCAACACAGAGATTTTCCCCTGGATCCCAAATCGGGACGACCAGCTTGATTTTTCATTATATTCCTTTTAGTGTTACAACACATATATATACATGCCGGAGCATACATAAACCTCAATCCATTAACCCTGGATTAGAACATAACCATAGTTCCCTTGACCGGATCTACAAAAATACCAGGGCCGAAAACCATCGAACCCCAAAACCATGTGCAAAACCATGGGCATGTGACTATTCATGGAAATAATATCACACATACCCGTAAATATTTCAAAAGGCTCTCACGAAGTAAAGTTTACCAAAGTTTGATCTATGCTTGGATTTGTTATCATTAAGGGGGGATAGGCTCTAATGCCTCCTTCCTTCTCCTGTTGTGTCACCTTTGTAAATCCTTCAATCCTATCCCAAGTTGTTCTTAAGGGGGGATGTTAGGATATTTCAACACATAGGAAATAGTCTCCTTTTGTGTCACCATTGTAAATCCTTCAATCCTATCCCAAGTTGTTCTTAAGGGGGGATGTTAGGATATTCTGACACATAGGAAATAGTTAAGTATAACTTGGTCTAGCGTAGAGTTAGGTAAAGTGTGTTTCTTTACTATGTACATTTTTAATTGATAATCCGAAGGTCACGATATGTAGCAATCTAACGGTTCACTCTCTCCTCGGTATTACCGACACTTGATCCATGGCTTAACACCTGATTGGTCCATCATCTCTATTTAAAAAGAATGGAGGGTCATTTGTCCTGTAACCATTTATGAGAGAAGCTTATGTAATTTTTCTTTATTTATTAATAAATTACCTAAAGTGGTCATGTTGGCTCAGGTCGTGGATTTTTTCCCTCTTTGAAGGTTTTAACCACATCACATACTAGTGTACTAATCTGTGATCTATTTGTGAGCGGTCACATACACGTTACGTTTACATCTGGTGGAAGGGTGGTCTGGTTAGTGGAACCGATCACCGTTAACCATAACATTCACTGTTATTAAAATTGTGTCACCCGCCATGTGAACATCCACCTCACCAGAGTTAACAACCCGTCCAGCCTTAGCCATGGAATCAAACCGTGGTGTAAAATATTAAATGTGAACCCTAAAATTTTTATCAAAGCATCACCTGAACTTTGGGTAAACGATTTTTTGGTTTATAGAATAAATTTTGACCGTTGATTAAAACATTGCACCAATATTTCATTATAATGTATACAATGCTTCCGGGGTTGGGGTTAGCCCCTAGCCCTAGTGTGCAGACTAGGGTCAGGGGTTAACCTCGATCCCAACCCCCGCTCATATTTTTAATAAACCTTAAATAAAGGTGAAGACCTTATAGGTTAATAAATGATGTGTAGAGCAAGTGGTCAGAGGCAATGTTGGCATTAACGAGGTCGATTTTTTGATCCCTGGGGCTATTGTTTCCCATACAAATTTTTACATGATCACTAGGAGGCCACATGGTAGCCTATGGTTGGCCCACATGGTTCCTTCTGGTTGGTGCACCCAATCATCCATAAACCATTAAAATCATCCACGGTGCAGCCAACAAAAATGTGACATTTATTAAACATGGATTATCTGAAGATGAACAATCACCATGCCATGTCAGGGTCCAGTCAGTAGTTTGTACTATTGACTAGGCAGCCCTGTACAACCCAAACACAATTTTTTTTTATACAAATTAACAGATCACGATTGCAGGAGCATACAGAGTTGGTTTTTAGCTGAACGAGTCACGTTGGATTCAGAATGATGAGATTTAATCGGTTGTTCAGGTTCTGATCCATTCCAAAAAAAATTAATTTTGAGCATAAATTTAATCCATCGAATCATGGACAGGGACTAGTATCCTCCATGATTTTGATGACCTAAAAATTTCGCATACTTGACACTCCATTTATATCCACAGGCACCCCTTAAAATCACCCAATTAGAAAAATCCGATGTGGATTTGCCAATCTTGGCAGAATTAGAGACCATGTTAACTTCAACCTCCCTATCCTTTCCCATGTAATTTTTGGTAAAATATTTACATTTAATCCCACATTGAGAATACTATTTTCCGTCTCATACTCACTAATATTCACACTAAACCAAAATTCTTTACTAGTCCTCTTTCTGTGAGCAACTTGTTTTATGACTCTCGGTGAAGTTCGTGTAGTAGTTTCCTATGTTGTCTCGGTGCAATATTCTACTAATCTTCTAAGCTTTTCCAATCTCTAAGGATATTTAACTAGCTCCAAGAAACTATATAGAACACTCTAGATTGAGTCTATTATGGTCATTCACTCTGTTGTGGCTCATTTCCATTTACCTTTCAATTTTTTTTCAAAACACCAAAAAAAAAAATTTGTTAGAAAATGTAAAATTTTGTATGCTGAAGAAGAATTTTAATTTATATGTTGGTACATTAACATTACGTGATGAGATGTGAAGGTGGGTCGAGTCAAGCTCATTCACGTGCATAACAGTTCAAAGGTCGGATCGAGGGGCACGTTCAGAACATTGCACACTGGTCAGGGTTAGGTCAGGCTCATTCACAAGCTCAAGAGAGACTAGCGCGATAGAACACTGGATAAGCTCAAGAGGGTTACACCGTGGAGAGGAATAGACTAATTTCCCACATGCAGAGAAATGGCATATTTCCCTTAGAAACTTATGAGTCTTTGAGGAGGCACAAAGGGAAAAAAATACAGTCTGGATCAAAGCGCAGAACTGAAACAAAGAGATGGACGGTGGAGATCGTATTGCATATCACATTAGGTAAAGGTTACAAGTTTGAAATATGGTTAAACTTATGATATTGCGATGCGGTGCGACTGCATATCACACTTCGCAAGGGATAAAAAAGGCACATGTAGTTCGAAGATGATTCTTTGGAAGGGTTTTTTGGGCCGAAACCCTAATCATGGAGGCAAGGCAAACAACGAAGGCTCTAAAACCAGCGACAAAAACCTTTTGTGTGAAGGAGACCGACGTGACAGTCGTCCTAGGCTGTCAGAAACCTGCAGACAACTGTGCATCCAGCAGGAGGCCACGCTGCGGTTAGGATTTGACGGTTTTGCATACGGTTAAGTCAGGTTAGGATGTTTGTTTCAGGTTTGTCAAACCCTAACATACTTGCTAGACGACGGTGTGAGCACAAGAGGTTAGTGCAGGAGAGGGTTCTGTGCTATTGGAGGGTTTGTTTAAGCACTAAAGCACAGGATAAATATGGGTTTTGAATGGTATTTTGTGGACTTAGAACTAGCACCAGAATATTTGCTAACAGTCTAGGGACACGAAGTTTTGGCGAGAAATTTGGACCGTTATTTTTCGACCATTAGAGATACAGGCCAGAAGAAAAAAACTCCTGAAGGCGTCTGGGGTCTTTCGAACGGGGCTGCTCTTCTGGAATAAATTCTTTAGAGCACATTCAACTATGTGTGGAGGGAAGGGTATGATCAAGGGTCACTCCAGCCTTCATCAGTACCTAAGAAGCTTGGAGGTGAACAATTCCAGACAAACCTACAAAACCCTACTCCTCCAGGTATTTCATGAATCCATTTTCTTTCAGGGGGGTTGGAAGATATACTTGCTAGCTGTGGATTTCAAGGCTCTGTTGTTCTTAAAGATTTTGTTAAGAAATTTATCGTAGAAATATTAAATTACCGCATAAATATTAAAGAATTTACCGAGAGGAATACACATAATTAAAAAACATAGCAACAAAGCACATAAACATAAACACAAATGTTTATCCGGGAAAACCCTAAATCCGGGGAAAAACCCAACCAATGAAATTTCATTAACCATTGGCCAAAACCCTGACCAATCCGGCCAAGTGAGCCTTCACCGCTCACCCCCAGGCCTACATTACAATGAAGTCTTTCCTGCCTTTTATAGGCTCCATTACATGCAATACCATGGGTCGAAAAACCATGGGTGCACAAAACCATGTGCCCCAAAACCACTACTATTTACCCTAGTCAACATTGAATCTACCCCGAGTCATGTTTACCTAAAAATTCCCCTCAAATTTTTACCCAGGGTAATTATTAAATTGACATCCCCCCTATCACCTAGGTCTAACCCAGACTTTACCAGTGATTACCCAGGGGTACGCATGCCATACCAGGTCTTACAGCAGTATGCCCATTTACATGTAAAAAATTAACTCCATTATAATAATATTTTTTTGTTTCATTGTTGCTCTTTGTACATATGAAATCAATGTCCATATAAAAAGAACCCATCTACCAGATTACATGGGTCACCAGCCTCTGTAACCGCCAGTCCTCTAGGAATTCTCTTCAGATACATGGTTCATCAATTTTTAATTAATTCACCTGCAAATATCCTCTCTCATTTTGACGTTCTTCAAAACATTTGATTGACACATTCTGTCAAACACTTTGCATGTAACCAATCCTCATAGTTTCTTAATTTATATATTTAGAGACCAAGACCTCTCTAAAGCAACACCACTATAATGCTCAAGAAGCTCAGAATGAAGTTTTTGACATTGCCATCCATTCACCTGGTCCACAAAGATCAGAAAGCACAGTTGCTACAGCTGAAACAACATCTTTTTCTTCTTTCTGAATCTGCTGAGAATTATCAGCTTCATGGTCCATTCTGAACATATCCTGCAATCATAGTCATCAACGGGATCACAGTTCTTTGAGGCATTTTATCAAATAAATGATGAGCAACCTCCAATTTTCCACATTTTTCGTATATGTCTATAAGATCAGCAGCTACATAAATATTGGACTCAAGCCACATCCTAACTATGTGATGATGAATCTTCTTGCCCTCTTCCAGAGCTAGTAAGGTGGCACATGCTTTGAGAACTAATGGAAACGTGAAATTTTCTGGTTGTATTCCTTCCTGCTGCATTTGATAATATAGGGCAATGGCTTCCTCATAGAGTTCACCCTTAGCATAGCCTCTGATCATGGCATTCCATAAGAGAATAGTTCATTGGTGTAATTTTTTTTTCAAACACTTGGCGTGCATTTTCCAAACTGCCGCAGATAGCATACATACCCACAAGTTGAGTTCCCAAAAAAATGAGTTCTGATCAGAGCCACTAACCATAATTTTGGCATGAAGTTTCTTGCCTCTTAAAAGAGCTTTGGAGACAAGATAGGCGCGCAAGAGAGCAGCATAAGTTTCAGAATCGAAAGAAATACCATGGTGGTCTGTGTTTTTGTGTAAAATAGCCAATGCCTCCTTTACTCGACCCTCCTTGCAAAGATCGTTGACATCGTACCAGCTTGGTACCTGCGTTGACAGTTGTCTAATAGCACGAGACTAAATGAACAAGTCATGTTAAACTTATCACAGTGTGCATCGCCTTCAACATTAGCAAGCTTCGTCCCAGAAAACTTCATCTGCTTATAAATCTCCATAGCCTTGGTTTCATAGAGCCCATTCTTAAGATCAGCTATGAGCAGTGCATTTCACATAAATGTAGTACACTCAGAAGCTTCATCGAATGCCGCCAGCGCATCAACAATGCTTCCATAGGCATCAGATCTGAAATATTTAAACAAATTCGCACAATATCCAGCTTCTTTTCATCAATGGTTTCACCATGCAGCAAAAAATTTACATTTCTATCTCAACGTGCGCGTCCATGTTACTTTCATGAGAGAACTCCTCCGATGGGTTATGAATCGATCTCGTCCTTCGGTTTGAGATCCAGATCTGCATCAATACAACAGATCATATCTCTATTCACAAGCCAATAAAACCCTTGGCAACAACCTGAACCATGGCTCTGATACCATTTGTTAATAATTTACCGGAGAACATAAATAATTTTACTGAGAGAGAAATAAACATAAAGAACCCAGCAACAAATCATGAACATAAATACAATTGTTTATCCGGGAAAACCCCAAATCCGGGGAAAACCCATCCTAATGAAATTTCAATAACCATTGGCCAAAAACTCCGAAAACCCCGACCAATCCGGCCAAGTGAGCCTTCACTACTCACTCCTAGGCCTACATCACAATGAAGTCTTCCCGTACCTTTATATGCTCCCATTACATACTACCACACATGGGTCGTAAACCATGGGAAGTATTGTAAAACCATGTGCCCCAAAACCACTACTATTGATTCTAGTCAATATCGACTCTACCCCAGTCATAAGCGACCAACATTTCTTGGGAGAAAGCCACAGAGTGTTAAAATGGGGTAGGGGAGCTCCTCCTGAAGTTCCATATGCTCAAAGGAACCCTCATCAGTGCCAGGGTATTAGTTTTCTCGAAAAATTCCTTCTCTCGCAGGGCAGTGAAGAGGTGAGCTAGGGGCAAGAAGTTGTTAAGGCTTTGGTTCGAAACCCTAGTGGGATGAGACAGTCGATACTGGGTTAGGCAGGAGCCTTTCGCTATGTGCCTTCAGTAGAGGATCAAAGAAGGGTTTTAGGGTCTGTTATAGGAGATAGTTAGAAAAAGGACCTAGGGACTATCAGACATCAAGAAGGACCTTTAGGAGTAGGAGGTCTTCTTGGGAGGGTATGCATCACACTGAGGAAGGGCGACTCGGGTCGCCTATTCTTGAAGTACCAGATGTGATCAAAAGGCTGCTGGAAGGCGAGGACAGTGGAAGAAGTAGGGTTGTAGGAACAAAAATAAAAAAGACCAAGTTGATAAGGAGAAAAGAATAGTACCTATGTTGTGTATTTGGAATAGACATTCTCATTGACAAAGTCATGGAAGCGACAGAAACCATCCTAGTTGGCAAATTCAGAGGTCAAAAATTCTCTACCAACTATATCACAGAGTGGACAGCCTTGGAATGGACAGATGCCCCAAGAAGCCCCATCGAGATTCAAACTCTAGACCGGGGGTGGTTTATGCTTAAGTTTGAGAAGAAGGAGCACTTAGAATGGGTTTTAGAAAGGAATTGGAACTTTGGAAAGAGGCCTATCTTGTTTAGGAAATGGACTTCACTCTTTGACGTGCTAAGGGAAAATATCAAAGAATCTCTGGTTTGGGTAAAGCTCCCAGGACTTCCAATACCCTTCTGGATGGACTCAGCTTTCCGTTCAATTGGGAACACTATGGGTCAATTCCTCGAAGCAGTTTTGTCATTCCAGCAGACCAAGGATCTGAGTGTAGCCATAATTTTGGTCAACCTAAACCCTAAAGAAGGATTAGTAGAGGAAATGTGCCTTAAGCACAAATATTACGAATATACACAAACTCTGGACTATGAACACATGCCATTATGATGCCATCGTTGCCATAAGTATGGTCATCTGGAAAAGGACTGCCCGTTGGGGCACCGAAGAAGAAGAAAGCAGAAAATATTGAATCAAGGGCCCCTGAGATCCTCGGCTATAGAAGAGATTAGGTCATCAGAGGGGGAGATGATGGAAGGGGTTAATGGTCTAGGTGTCAACACGGTTACCACCGTACCTTCAGTATAATTGGCAGAACAATATAGCCCTTTAACTATGGAACAAGATCAGGAATGACCTCTAGCATCTGATTCTCTTTCTGAAGCTGAAACCGATGTAACTTCTCAGGAGGGTACAACTCTAGTCTCTTCTCCTTACCTTTTCACCTCTTTATGTACTTCTATTTTTTCTTATACAAATCTTGGTCCTTCCAGGCCTCCACAATTCAAATATTTGCAAATGTACGGTGTCATAGAGTCCCTTGATATCATCATTACATCGATCCCATCCCCCCTTTTGGATCCCTTCCCTGAGGGTGATATAGGATTGCTGCCTCCTCCGCCCTGTATCCCTGAAAAGCCTCCCTATAACTTAAGATCCCTGATGAAGAAACCTTGGAAAGGGTAGGCCATCGGAGGATTGGAGTCTAACCCTATTTCGGTTGGTCCTAGAAAGGTGCGGGGTAGGAAATAAAACTTTTCCAAGGCACAAGTAAAGGAAAAAATTGATGTTGCATATGGGAAGTAGCGTTCCCTTTCTAGGGTGCTTAGAGCAGCGCAGACCCCCACCCTGAGTTATCGATGATCATTCTCTCTTACAAATGTAAGGGTTTAGCTGGTCAACCCAAAAAACTATCATTGGGGGAGTTGATGAAGTCTTACGATCTTGATGTCCTTATGCTTCAAGAAACCTTGGGGTTGGGGGATGAAGTGATTGGTACTCTATCAAGGATGTTCCCGAGATGGGTTTTCTAGGCCCTGGATGCCCACGGAAGATCTGGGGGTTTGGTGTTGGGAATAAAACCTAGGAGGTCGAAAGAAATATCTTCATGGGGCTTTGAAAATACCCTGGCCATGGTAGTATACTCAAACGAGTTCTGTCACCCTATCCTTCTGTTAAATGTTTATGGACCATGCTTGGATAGGATGCATTATTGGAGCAAAATTTTTTCCAAATCATGCATGAATAACTCAAATCTTATTATCGGAGGAGACCTAAACTTCTCCCTGGGGATTTTTGAATCCCGGGGCCCCTCTACTCGTGCAGATCCTCTTACGGACTTTTTTATCAATAATTTGGCCTCCTCACATCTGGTGGATACAAAACTGATAGAGCCTAAACCCACTTGGAGGAACAGAAGAATAGGTGAGGATAGGGTGGCAAAGAAGTTGGATCGTTTTCTTCTTAACGAAGTGTTGGTGGCCAGATCGTATGTTTTTAGGCACTAGGTTGGGGAAGGAGGATTATCCGATCACCTGCCCATTCTTCTAGAGATCAAAGACCTACATAATAATACAGGGGCTCCTTTCAAGTTTAAATCTTCATGGCTTAAATATGAATCCTTCACCTCCTTTTTTGTAATATTCCAAATTTGGAACAGCTCATGAATCATGCACTAAAAACGCATTTCCAGCAAAATTTGCAATAAAAAACTGAAATGGACCCTTGGATCCCATAAATTAATCAATATAAAATCTAAATCCAAGATTAGAGCTGAAACAAAGCAAACTAGGTGGGTTAAACAGAGCCCCACACCTAGGATTGCCAAAAAGTGATAAAAACCCGAAGACTCCAAAATACCGGGAGTTGGCCGCATATGGACCGTTAGGCTTCTGGAAGAGAGGGTTTACTCTCGTAAATGAAGGAAAAAATTAGATCTACTCATATATTTATTAAAAATTCAAGAACAAAGATCTAATCTCCTTATACAAAATACAAAAGAAACTAGCAAGGGTTTTCAAGCCAACACTTTGCATACAAAATGTCATATTTAGAAAATTAACAGCAACTAACGCAAAACTGAAGCACATGAATGTATAAGGTTGGATGATGTCTGATCCGTCAGATTCCTCAAGGGCTTCCTTCCATGAAAGAATGAACTCCTCAATCACAAGGAAACACTCCAACGGAGCCACCAAACCATGCACTGAGTACTGCCTCCAAAATAACGCATTCCCTAGCTGGAACAGTGCTGGGAATATATAGGAATTGTGTGGTCTGATACCACATATCTGAAATCAGCTCTGTAGCTCTCCAAACAGGTCCCTCAAGTGATGGAAACCTTCCTCAAATGAGAAACTAGCTCAGGAACCGGGATTCTCCCTTCCACTGCTGCACCCAACAACACTACACAATCTCTGGAAAAACTGCGCTGATGAATTTGGATGAATATTGGCCTGAAAACCTGATGTGTAAATATGAATACAAACTCTCCCAATGAGGCTCCTCAAAGGAAAGAGGTGGGATTCCCACTCGATAACACCCGGTGCTAAACAGCACTGCAACCCTGCTAAGCAACAACGGGAGCAAAAGTCTGAGCAGACAAGAATAATAATCTAAGACATGAAGAATAATGCTTCCATCCTCTTCCTTATATATAATATGATTTTTCTTGCCCTTGCCCCCACTCAATTAGGTCATCTATATCCAAACATACATCTCCCTCCAAAACTGCGTTATTCCTCCTAAGATTCCTCCTCCTCCTCAACTGCGTTGTTGACTTAGTCAAAGCAGCTTGATTTTATCCCTGTTCACACATGAAGGTGTTTTATTAAGCTAGAAGAGTGTCCCCTTTCACACTTGGAGTGTTTTTATTCCTTCTTAGGAGACTTATGAGCTTTTTTGCCCATTTATTTACCAGCTAAAGATGTTGCTAACTCTAATGTTCCATTTAGCTGTGAGGCTCAAATTTTGGGAACATTACAGTCCTCCCCTCCAAAATCCTTGCGTGTCCTCAAGAAAATGTATAAGGAGAAAAAAATTTTTCCCCTCCTCCTCATGTGGCCTCCCATCAATAGCCTCCATCACTGCATCTAGAGAATCTGCAAATAAACTGTGGTCCAATGTTTCCTCCCAAGTGTGCAAAACCAAATGGTCTACATCAATCAAAGGTGGAAAGTGTGAGTGGAAACTTGCTTGCTGTCTCATGACCTACACAAAGTGCGAGTGATTAAAAATGTGCTGAATGAGTGCCTCCATCACCCATGCTATCATCCAAATGAAGTGAGTCACCCTCCAACATGGCAACTCATGAAGAATCTCCTCCACCTTTGGCTCCTGAAATGTAGGTGGGCTGAATAAATGAACATGATAGGCAAGAGGGCCTATTGCACGCTGTCCTCCTCTCCACTTATGATAAGTGTATGGGGCATGCTGATCTTGGGCTGCAACATGATTTCCCTCCAATGGTAGGAAGAAGATTGAACCTCCAAGGACTCTTCTTCCAAAGTCATGAGACATGCCAACCCAAACCATTCCATTCAATATGAATGGCACATCATCACCATTTGGCATCCATATCAGAAAAATTCTGAAATCTAGGTGCAATTTTGGATGGTACCAATAGTTCTCCAAGTGGATATTACACAGTCTTCCCAACTACTGCTTGAGAATATCATGTGGCAAGTGGTCCTGCAACAAGTTAAAAGTTGTATATGTTTGTTCTCCCAACATGGGAAAGTAACCATCAATGTCTATCAGTTGTACATAGATAAAATAACAATATACTTGCCCAAATTCATGTATATATGAGCTACTATCATCATAAACATTGGCCCTAAAGTGACCATGAAACCCAAAAATACTCTTGCTCTTTTGAGGAGCAATGCACTGTTCAAACATGGTGAGAAAGTACAAATACTCAATGGAGTAATCAAAAAGTAAAGAAATGCATTCCCTACCATACATAGTGAGTTGGATGAAAGTGAGGTCCATTAATAATTCCTCCCATGAGAATCTCCCCATAAAAATCTGCAAGAAGAAGGAATACATCTTCTCCTCGAAATATTCCATCCATAAGAATATACTCCTATGTGACAACATTGTAGGCCTTTGTGATAAGGCTCTATGACTTCTCTCTTTGACATTCCATATGCCAAGGTCATCCACCATCATGTTGCTATGTGAGAAGATCTTCTTCCTATATGGAAGCCTCTCATGCTCCTTCAATGCTGAAGGGTAGCCTCCTTGCACCATGAATGTGCCTTCCTTCTCGCTAGAAATCTCATGAAAAGTATGGGAAGAATTTTTCCCATACTCTCCCAAGGGCAACCATAGCAACAACAACTTTTGTTGTTGCCTCATCTCTCCCTCATACAAGCCATAGAGTAGGATCATGATGGTCAACTTGTATGATGTCCCAACAAACAGTTCAGCCATGAAGTGCCTCCTGAAATGTAAAACATATAAAGTGGGGAGAATCATGCTCCCAATGGGCTCCTCCAATCTCAAGTCCACTCTCCAAACAAAGCTCCCCATGAACATATACATATCAGCAATATATGGGAGAAAAGTACAATGAGAAAAAATTGCCAAATGACAACCGGAGAGTGAATCATGGTCCCTCTCATGGAACCAGCACAGTGCATCCTTGGCCTGCATCAAGATAAGAAATAAAAAGTGCTTTTCCAACCACTATTTTTCTGCCACAGTCATCTCATAGTATGAAAACATCAAGTTAAAATATGGTGTCAATGGTGCACACCAAGAATCATGTGGCTTCCCCCACAAACCATAAAAAAGATAGCCAAAAACAATGCTACAAGTAGCTACAAATACATCATCATACAATATGCAAGAAGAGATAATTCATGCTGCTCAAACAAGGAAAATAAGTACAAGAAAAAATGTGAAATTATACCTCCTCCATCATGTATTTGAGGTCTTGAGATGAAATGGCTCAACTGGAAATTCTCCCTCTCCTCCAAAGAGTAGGGAAGTGGCTATGACCTCCTCTTCATCACCATCCAGGCTATGCATCTCTCCATATGCTGATATATGTCATGCTGGATGCCCTCCCAAGTGAACTCCTCCATCAAATGGAAATATGCATCAAAGTGCATCGAGGAGAAATCCTCATGTGCTGCATGTAGCAGCTTCTCCTTGAGACTAGAAGATCTAGTCAAGAAGATCCCACCATAGGAATAGATGACCACATCATCCACCATGTATCTATCATCTCTATCCGGGTCATCAAGAATCATGCATGCACCAATATCCTTGGAGTACTCTACCAAGATCTAATATCTCCAATAAGGATTAATCCTCCTAAGAGACAGCGCTAGTGAGCTGGCATGTGAAGCTCTTCTCATGCTACTGCCTGCTACTTTGACATCCCTCGTGCTAAAGCTCTCCTCCAAACTCTTCACCTTTCCAAAATCTAAGAGTGATGAATCCAAAGACAAGATGTCTTCCATCAACTCTAGATCAGGTGGCCTCCCAAGTGGAATGCCTCCATGTAGTGAGACATCAATGTCAAGATTAGACTACTCATGTGGTTGGGAAACCTTGCCCTTGCCCTTACAGCGCAAATCAGTCTACCCCGTCCTTGCATTGGCTCTCTGAAATAGAGAAGGGTGCATGCCTCTCATCAAGTGATGTTGCTCTTCCTCCCTACCTCCTCCTTCCAGCTGCAATGCTGCACAATCATGCTGCTCATTGATTGTGCTTGGACCTCCATGTATGAGATCCTAGAGAACTTCTTGTAAGGGTACAAGAATCCCTCCTATTGGATAATGTGCTCCTTCTCCCTCTATATGAGGTATTGGATGTGCTCTAGATGTGACAGCGTTGTTGCCCTCATCTGCATCAATGTGTATGGGAAACATCTCAATAGTTGGATACTCCTGTGAAAAGGAGATCCCCATGCCCTCTTGTTAAAGAATATGACCTGGAGGTCTTGCCTCCAATAATTTGTAATGAAAGATGTCATCTTTCCCCATAGTTTTATGAAGTGGGGTTTCCTCTATAGCATGCAAGGGTTTTTTCCTCTCAAGTTTCATGTGCTCATGTGTTTTAGGAATTTTTTCACCAAACCTCCCCACCAATGTCTCTATGAATCTTGCATAAGAGGAAGTGTTTGCATTTTTTAAAGAAAAAGACTCAAAAATCCACCATGCATGAGCCTTACGTCTGAAATGCAGCGCTGCAACTCTGATGGCTTCATCTTCAGAAATATGGTGCAACTGCAAATAGGAGTCTAGCTCCTTTACCCAAGCTCTAGCTGAACATGTAAGTGATCCAGAAAAATTAGATAGAAGAAATCTATCTGCATCCTGCTGCTTGCTCTTCCCCATCTGGATCTTGAAAAACTCTTGGAAATCAGTATGATCTCTAAACCTCTCAGTTTGAGATTGATACTCCTGCAACAAATCACTAAGAGTTCTCCTCTTAGGAATTCTTCCTCCTCCTATCGATCTCAAGATAGATCTGGGCACTTGACTGCGTTGTGCATCATGGTGTGTAGTTTCATGCTCACACTCACCATGTCAAGATCTAGATTCAGCTCTAGATTCAACCTCCTTTGGAGATCCCATCTCCAATCTCATTTTCTTCAACTCTCCTTGAAAGCTCTGCATAGATTTTGGAAGAAGCTTTGTGAGCTTGTCTTCCTTTTTCCTTTCACATACTGAAGCTTCTTGGCTTCTTTCCATCTCTCCTTCCTCTGATAGCTAGATCTCACAAGCTGAGTCAGAGATCATGCTTTGATACCACTCTAATATTCCAAATCTGGAACAAATCATGAATGATGCACTAAAAACGCATTTCCAGCAACATTTGCAATAAAACACTGAAATGGACCCTTGGATCCCATAAATTAATCAATATAAAATCTAAATCTAAGATTAGAGTTGAAACAAAGCAAACTAGGTGGGTTAAACAGATCGTCCACACCTAGGATTGCCAAAAAGTGCTAAAACCCAAAGACTGCAAAATACCGGAGTTGCTACATAAGGGACTGCGCAGTATAAGAGAGTGTTTACACTCAGAAATGAAAGAAACAATTATATCTACTCATATATTGATTAAAAATGCTGAAGAACAAAGATTTAATCTCCTTATACAAAATACAAAAGAAACCGGCAAGGGTTTCTTGTCAAACACTTTGCATACAAAATGTGATATTCAGAAAATTACTGAATAGTCACTGCAACACTGAAGCACATGAGTGTAGAAGGCTGAAATATGTTTTATCTTTTGCATATCCCTCAAGGGCTTCCTCCCATGAAATAATGAACCTCTCAATCACAAGTAAACACTACAACGGAGCCACCAAACCATGCATTGAGTACTGCCTCCAAAATAACGCATTCCCTAGCTGGAAAAACACTGGGAATGTATGGGAAATGTGTGGTATGATGCCACAGATATGAAATCAGCTCTGGATATCTCCAAATAGGTCCATCAAGTGAAGGAAACCTTCCTCAAATGAGAAACTAGCTCAGGAACCGAGATTCCAATCCCTTCCACTGCTGCACCCAGCAACACTGCACAATCTCTGGAAAAAATGCACTAATGAAGTTGGATGAAGCATGGCCTGAAAACCTCATGTGGAAATATGAATACAAAATCTCCCAATGAGGCTCCTCAAATGAAAGAAGTGGGATTCCCGCTCGGGAACACCCAGTGCTAAACAACACTACAAACCTGCTAAGTAGCAACGGGAGCAAAAGTCTGACCAGACAAGAATAATGATCTAAGACATGAAGAATAATGCTGCCATCCTCTTCCTTATATAGAATATGATTTTTCTTGCCCTTGGCCCCACTCAATTAGGTCATCTCTATCCAAAGACACATCTCCCTCCAAAACTGTGTTATTCCTCCTAGGATTCCTCCTCCTCAACTGCGCTGTTGACTTAGTCAAAGCAGCTTGATTTTATCCCTGTTCACATATAGAGGTGATCTATTAAGCTAGAAGAGTGTCCCCTTTCACACTTGGAGTGTTTTTATTCCTTCTTAGGAGACTTATGAGCTTTTCTACCCATTTATTTATCGGCTAAAGCTACTGCTAACTCTAATGTTCCATTTAGCTGTGAGGCTAAAATTTTGGGAACATTACATTATTCCATGCAACCTAGAGGAAAGATAGGCCGAGGGAACCTGGAAATATGAGTTGGAATTTTATGTAGAATCTAAATAAAATGAAAAAATCCACACTAGAATGGGAAAAGGCCAAAAAGCTAAAGGAGGAGGAAGACCTACGAAAGAAAATAAAGAAATAAACTTTATTGAAAGCCCGAAGGGGGGGCGGATATGTCTCCATTGAATCAAGAGGAAGAATAAGGAGACTTGAAGCATCAAGGAAGAAAATTTTAATGGAAAGAGAGGAAAGTTGGCGCCTTAAAAGTAGGGCTATTTGGCTGTTAGATGGATATGAGAATACAAAAATTTTCCAGAGCTACGCCAAAGGAAGGAAAAATATAAATACAATTTGGGGAATGCAGACGGAGGAAGGAGTAATGACACGATATTTTGAAGATCTTTCCTCCCTTGGAGTGAATCATTTCAAATATTTGTTCAGAGCCCCTATGGAGGCATCCATTGCTGAATTTATCAGGGTAGCTCAGTTCTTCCCCAGATATATTAACGATGAAGGAAATGACAATATAATGGAGTCTATCTCAAAGGAGGAAGTGGAAGGTATTCTCAAGTCAATGCAAAAAGACAAGATTTCAGGGCTGGATGGTTGGATGGTGGAATTATTCCAACATTTTTTTTAATTCTTGGGTGTTGACCTACTTGCAGTGGTGGGAGATTCAAGAAGATCATGAACCATTTATCAACCCTTCAACTCTACTTTCCTTGCCCTCATTCCAGAAAAGGAGCATCCGAATTCCTTTGATGATTTTAGGCCAATCTCCCTTTTTTTATGCATCTATAAAATCATTGCAAAAGTGATAGCTACTTGACTCAAGCCCTTTCTCTCACGAAGTATCTCTCTGGAACAGTTCGGATTTCTGGATGAAAGAAAAATCCATGAGGTTGTGGGGGTGGCCCAAGAAACTCTCCACAGTTTGAAAAGAAGTAAAACAAAGGGAGCTATTGTTAAAATAGACCTCTATAAGACATATGACAGAATCAGTTGGACGTATATCCGACTTCTCCTAACCCATCTCAGCTTCAGGAATGATTTCATAAATTGGGTGATGGGGTGCATCTCTTCTACAAGTATTTCTATTCTGATCAATGGGGCAACTTCCAATTTTTTCAATGTTCAAAGAGGTCTTCGTCAGGGATGTCCTCTCTCTCCCCTTCTTTTTCTCTTGGCTGCAGAAGGACTCAGTCTGATGATACATGAAGCAAAAAGAAGGGGGAACTAAAAGGCATTGAGATGGTTGTCAACCTTTTCATCACCCATCTACTTTTTATAAATGATATTCTCCTTTTCAGCAACGGTAGTTTGGAAGACTGTCGCCGTTTAAAGGAGGTGTTAGATCTTTTCCTAAAGGCTACAAGTTTAAGTATAAACAGCTAGAAATCCACAATTACAACGGCAAGCCTTTCCAGAGTTGAAGTGGGCAGAATCTCGGAAGTATTATAGTTTGAAGTAAAGACCTTACAAGACTCCTTCAAATATCTGGGGTTCCATCTAAAGCCGAACCCTTATCGTATCCAGGATTGGCACTAGCTAATAGCAAAGATTGAGGCAAGGATGAAACACAGGAGCTTCAAATGGCTATCTAGAGCAGGGAGACTAGTATTGATTAAATCTGTAACCATGGCCATTCTAGTATATTGGGCCGCCCTCTCTTGGGTACCAAAAAGTATTCTCTCCTCTATTAATAAAGTTTGTAGTAGGTTCTTATGGGCAGGTTCAAAGGTGGAACATGTGATGCCTTGGGTGGCATGGGAGAAAATAGTGCGTCCGAAAGCTTGGAGAGGATGGTGAATCAAGGAACTCCCCTCCTTCACGGCTTCTCTAGCTGCAAAATTGGGCTGGAGACTCATCACCTTGGAGAATCTCTAGACGACTGTCATAAAAAGGAAATACATTGACCCCATGCCAATACTTGAATGGCTGCGCATGCCAAATAAGAAACTAAAATATGCATCAATTGTATGGAAAGCTTCAGTAGCTTCGGTCAAGATAATTGAACAGAGTCTAGCCTGGCATGTTGGGGATGGTGCACAGGTAAGATTGGGCCGTGATCCATGGGTGGGTTGCTCTAGGAGGTACGCCCTTTCAAGAGATCTTATAGAATAGCTGGAACAAAGGGGCTTCAGAACCCTAAGCCATATAGCCCTGCAAGGTCAGTCAAACATGTGGAGGCAAGCATGGTTGTAAGGGGAAACCCTCCAACTCGAAGATAGGTGGTTAGAGGAGTGGCAGGGGTTCATCAATGACCTACAAAATTCAAATATCAGAATCCAGGAGAGGTCGGATGAGCTCAGATGGGTACATGCTCCAACGGGTCTGTACTCCCCAAAATTTGAGTACAAATGGCTAATGGCTCAGAAAGGCTGGGGGGAGCCAAAGTGGTGGTTTAAATCATTGTGGGAGCTAAAGGGACCTGCAAAAACCAAATTCTTTCTCTGGTGCATTCTTCAGAACAAAGCACCCTCCTGGGACTTTCTTCAACGTAGGGGCAAGATTGACCCTGGATGGTGGTCTCTATGCAAGGCTAGCCTTGAGTCTGTTCACCACCTCTTCCTTACATGCCCTTTTAATATCAGGCTCTGGACTAAAACCTTGAGGCTACTTCAATTGATGCAAAAATGGGAGGGCAGTGATGTCCGGGATGCTTGGCAGAGATGGTGGCAGTCCTCTCCAAATGACAGGGTACGGAACCTCCCACTGATAGTTGCTTGGGGAACTTTGATAGCAAGGAACCGTGTCATCTTCTAAGATACTCTCTTTCTTGTAAACCTTTTAGCAGTGAAAGGAGTATCCATTTTTTAATATATTCCAATTTCGTCCCAAACCCAACAAACCAGAGTCATTCAACAGGAGAACATTAGGGGTGATATTCTGTGGGCATATTTCGATGGGGCATTTGACCCTCAGAAGAGATGTGGAGCTAGTCTTTCCATTCATCACCCATCAGGGAAAATCCTCAAAGCATTGGTTGGCCTTGGTCAGGGGACAAATAACTTTGCAAAACTAAAAGCTCTTCACTTATGTTGGCTCTCATCTCTTGAGATGAGAGATGTCCAAATTTTTGGGGACTCTATGAACATCATAAAGTGGTTTAATGGCTCACAGAGATGTCTTAATTACATTTTGTCTCCTTTACTTGATGAGGTGATACATATAAAATCTTTTTTTAACCAGATTACTGCTTGTCACATTTATAGGGAACGGAACAGTGAAGTACACCTCCTATCTAAGGAGGGCGTTCATCAAGATATGGGGCACTGGGTAGCTTTTGAGGTTGATGGAGGTCTGGTCCGATCTATCAAACAGCCTCCCTTCGCTCGATAGTTTCCAACTGTTCTTATTTTCTTTTTTTCAATCATCTTAGATTAGCATGAACTACTCAACATATACAAAACTTTCATGTCTCTATTTCGGATTGTTTTCCTCGATGAGGAGATCCGAGAGACAGTTTTTCTCTCTCTTTTTAGACACTGTGCGACTAAAAGTTTTGAAAAACTAGATCAGTGTTTACCACCCAGTTTTGTTTTTTGATGTAAACATATAGACACAATCTGTTTTCATCCCTGTTTCCGGCATACATTTTCCTAACTTTAGGGAAGCCCAGGCGCTGAAAGGAGACATCATATTTTATCAGTTGGATAGGGCTGGGAGGATAGATGTATCTATCTCCTCATCAGCTGCAACTCCATTTTTCCCTCATCTACAAAAAAGGAAAAATGCAGTTCTTTGAATGCTACATGCATATACTATGTAACTTTCTATACACTTAATAGATGGTTCAATTTTTTCTTTGGAAAAAAAAGTCTAACTTAGGGAAATTAAATAATTAAAGTGAATTAATTTAAACATGTGGGTGAGAATGTTCTAAGTGACGAGAATCAAGTCTTTTCTAATCTTAGCCATCGATTAGAGATTAGATCACGGTCGTTGATTCGTCAACTGGAAAAGTATTAAAGGAAGGCTTGGGGTCAGTTGGAGGACACACACAAAGTGGCAACACTTGAGCTAAGTCAAAATTCTAGAGCGCGGTTTGCTGAGAATTTTCGAGTGAGCTTGCAGTGCAGCGAGGGGTAGTTTGGCGGCGGGATTTCTGATCCAAGGCCGAGAATACGATAGCAGAGAGACAGCACAGGCCAAGGAGGGGTGACGCAGACCCAGCCAGGCTCGCGAAGCGCTGACGTAGAGGCAGCGCAGGCCCAGGAGGGGTGATGCAGAGCCAGTTTGGCTCACGCAAAGGGACGCAGGCCCAGACAGGGTGACGTAGTCACTTAGTTACCGGCGCTGAGGTTTCAATGGGCCAGATCGGGCTTGTATTCAGCAGATCGAAAAGGGTGACACAGCCACACTAAAAGGTGATGCAATCTCAGCACAAAGCTTGCTGAGGACTGTGTAGGCACCTGTGGGGTTCTTCATTCTAAGCTAAATCAGCGATAACATCTATCTCCAGAGATAGAGGTACTTATGCCGAGATTTTCTCTATTGGGTAAACCACTACTGGCAACCTAGTTTGTATTCAGAAATCTAAATAATAATAAAACCCTCAAGAGTTGTTGCACTGGTTTTCCCGCATTGGGCTTTTCTGGGGACATTTGTCTGAAAATTCTTGTGTGTCCTTTGTTGAATGTGCTTAATTATTCAGTACTGGATCTGTATATTTGTGTAGGAAGCAGTGTATTTACTTCTATGTTTTTCTTGTATTATTCAGAAAAATAACTTGTTAAGTTAATAAAACAATTAGGAGAAGTAAATCAAATTATTGTTGTAGGATTTATGTTTAGTAAATTCAGAAATTTTCACATGGTATCAGAGCTATTGCAGATCAAGGAGAGTTGAAGCCATCAACGAAGAGACGAAGTTTTGCTGCAGGAAGGCAGTTGTCCCGAGTGACAGCACAGATCTAGGAAGAAGCAGCATAGAGGGGCAGTGCAGGTCCAGGAGGGGTGACGCAAATCCATTCTAGCTCACGCAGAGCTGACACAGACGCTCACACAGACCCAGAAAGGTGACGCAGTCCAAAAGGAAGTGACGCAGAACCAGCGCAGATGGTTCGGGTTTTCGTCCTTCCGGTTGCCGTGGATGGAAGTGCAGTTTTGGTCTTCGGAAGTTGCTGGTGGGGCATTGTTCTGTTGGTGCAGAACAGTGTCTAGCAGGGTGTGACAAAGTAAGGGGAAGCAGTTCCTCAACGGACTTTCTCACTAAGAAGTCTGAGATCTAATCAGCGGAGTGATTGGAGAGGGTTGATTCGACAGCAGTTGGTGGAGGATTTCCGGGAGGGAAATCACTTGTCAGAGGGAGCATATTCTCTAGAGGGTTTCTAGCACCAAGAAACCCAAATCCGAGTCTTTTGTTGAGGGCAGCAGCAGAAGAAGGGAGAAGAGTATTCGCTTCAACATCTTTTGAGCAAAAATGGCCGCACATGGATTGAGGGATCAAGACAGTTTGGATGGAGTATCCAACTTCGTCATCTGGAAGGCTAGAATCCTATCAGTTCTAGATGAATATCGCATCAAAGATAGCGCCGATAAATTTTACATTGTTCCTATTGATGTTGATCCGTTGAAGAAGTATGAGGAAGCGCAAGCAAGGGCCAAGCGCTTGATTATGGACGGGGTCAAGGATCATGTGGTCCCACACATTGCTGAAAAGAACACAACAAATGAGATGTGGACGATGTTGACCTCAATGTATCAAGGGACTTCTGTCCAAAGGAGAATGCTTCTGGAGAATCAACTTTGACTATTTCAGATGCATAAGGGAGAGGAAATCGACCCCTTCCTCATTAGATTGAAGGTGATTCATGATCAGCTGACTACTATGGGGGCCACTCCTGATGAGGGTCTACTGGTCAGGACTGCCCTTAATGCAGTGTCTGAAGAATGAGAGACCTTTGTCCAAGGCATTTTGGGCAGAGCAACACTTCCAAATTGGGAAGACATGTGGGCAACTCTTCCAGAAAAGGGATCAGGAGGTTGACCAAGGCAGGCAGCACTAGCAACGAAATCAAGATCAAGAAGGAGGAGGAGGAAGATGCGACTCTCGCATCTAAGGGATAGTAAGGACAGCGAGGGAAGAAGAAGAAAGACCTTTCAAAGGTCAAGTGCTTCAGATGTGGTGAACTAGGACATTTCGCCACAACTTGTCCTCGGAAGAAGAAGGGCAAGGAAGATTCTGATTCAAAGGCTACAGCAGCGAAGGGCGATAATGGGAGTGATGACGATGTGGCTATGAGTGCTCATGTGCCTCGAGAGAAGAGGTGGGGCAACATAGATCTGTAGATTGATCTACAAATAGCAGTGGGGGGCAGGATCCTTGAGGTGCCCAAACTGTTGGATCACATACGAGCTACGGGAGCCCTTAATGACAGTAGCAGGATGACTGGAGTCAGTTGGTGCAGAGGATTATGGAGGCACATTGGCAGTGCTAAGACGCTGAAGACTGGAGCAGCGCAGAGCAAAGGCAGTAGCAGCGCAGAGGTTGATGGGATTTTAGTAGCGCAAAGGTAGTGCAGAGCAGCAGCATCGCAGTGGCACTAGAGGATCAACGCAAATTAGCAGCAGAGGGTGTTTCAGTATCAAGATGCAGCTAGACTGACTTGTCTGTTAGAATTTTGGGTGATGTCCTTCAGTTGCTTACTTCTCAAGAACTGAGTTGTAGTGCAGTAGTTAGCAGTGGCAGTGCTATGGGAAGCATGATGCAGCATTTGAGAGGGAGCTGCAATACAGATGAAGCAGTGACTGTGGCAGAGTCATGGGTAGCAGTACAGAAGGCAACAGCACAGTAGATGAAGGGCAACAGGCCAAGCATCAACAGTGCAGGGGACTGATGTCGTGGATTAGGGTGATGCTTCAGGTTGAAGTGTTGCTAGAGCACATTCCTCGCTAAGAGGGAGTGTTGATTTTTTAGTAGCATTGGATGTGCTCTAGCTCCGAAACTTTGTGGAGGGGCTAGAACACATGAGATCTCCAAGACCTAGAAATCGTTTGGAGAAATTCTACCTGGAGCTTAAGTTATTCAAATAATTAATTATTTCAATGGAGAACCTAAGTCTAACTTAGGGAAATTAAATAATTAAAGTGAATTAATTTGGAATGTTCTAAGTGACGAGGATCAAGTCTTTTCTAATCTTAACCGCCGATTAGAGATTAGATCACGGTCGTTGATTCGTCAACTAGAAAAGTATTGAAGGAAGGCTTGGGGTTAGTTGGAGGACACACAGAGAGTGGCAGCACTTGAGCTAAGTCGAAATTTTGGGGCGCGGTTTGCTGAGAATTTTCGAGTGAGCTTGCGATGCAGCAAGGGGCAGTTCGGCAGTGGGATTTTTGGTCCAAGGCCGAGAATACAATAACATAGAGGCAGATCTGTACCAGAGAGACAGCGCAAGCCAAGGAGGGGTGATGCAAAGCCAGCCAAGCTCACGCAGTGCTAGCGCAGAGGCAGTGCATGCCCAGGAGGGGTGACGCAAAGCCAGTTTGGCTCACACAAAGGGACGCAAGCCCAGTTAGGGTGACGCAGTCACTTAGTGACCAGCATTGGGGTTTCAATGGGCCAAATTGGGCTCATGTTCAGCAAATCAGAAAGGGTGACGCAGTCGCAGTGCAGAGCTTGCTGGGGACTGTGTAAGCACTTGTGGGGTTCTTCATTCTGAGTTGAATCAGCCATAGAGGTACTTTTGTCGGGATTTTATCTGTTGGGTAAACCACTACTAATACTCTAGTTTGTATTCATAAATCTGCATAATAATAAAATCCTCAAGAGTTGTTGCACCAGTTTTCACGCATTGGGTTTTTCCGGGGACATTTGTCCGAAAAATCTTGTGTGTCCTTTGTCAAATGCTTAATTCTTCAGTACTTGATCTGTATATTTGTGTAGGCAGTAATGTATTTACTTCGATGTTTTTCTTGTATTATTCAAAAAAATAACTTGTTAAGTTAATAAAACAAGTAGGAGAAGTAAAACAGATTACTGTTGTAGGATTTTTGTTTAGTAAATTCAAAAAATTTCACGAGTACTGGTTCTAGCGGCGCAATGTCCTCCACAAAACCTAGCATGGAATTCTTTCATTAGTTTTCTAAATTCTTCCCTACTAACACATCGAAGGATAACTCCATCAGGGCTCATCCAACCAAGGCCATCTTAGGTCAAATAGAACTTAGATGCTTTGAGCCTCAAGGCTCTTCTTTTGTGATCGGTAAGGTGAGGGGTCAATAGATTGCGTAAATAGTAAACGATGTCCCTATACCAATCATCACCTTCAAGTTCAACAGAAGTGGCACATACCTGTTCCTCTTCCCCTTCTTTAATGGCTTCGTTATTACTTTCAGTCAACATCTCAGCCGAGCCTTGACCTTTGATGATTTTCTTGGGACGGATATCAAGGTCGTACTCTTGGATTTTGGCTACCCATTTCCCTCTAGATCTAAGGAAATCAGTTTGTGATAGCACATCTTTCATAGTAGGGTAGGGGCATGCATATATTTTGTTGTACCCCACATATGCTCTAAAATACTTGAGAAACTTGACAAGAGCATAAGCTTGTTTTTCAGTGATTGTGTATCTTGTCTCAGCATCTCGAAGTGGTTTACTCACGAAGGCTATAAGTCTCTCTCTCCCCTCGTCATCCTTTTGCATGAGTATGCCAGCAATAGTATCTTTGGAGGCGATTGAATAAATGATGAAATCCTTGGTATAATCAGGGTTGGCTAAGACAGGGGAAGAGGCGATTCTTTCTTTAATTTCTTCAAAGGCACTATTCTTTGTATCGTCCCAAATGTAGGGAGTGCCTTTCTTTAAGAGGTCATTCATGGGTTTTACGATCTCAACAAAATTGGGTATGAACCTTCTTATGAACTTGATTTTGTCGAAGAAAGACCTAAGGGCACCTTGGTCCTTTGGGTGGGGAATATCTTTGATAACTTGGATTCTTTCAAGGTCAATATTAATCCTGTCTTTAGACACCACATGCCCAAGCAATTTACCTTTGTCAACACCAAAGACAAACTTTTTTGGATTGAGGGATACGTTGTATTGTCTACATTTCTCGAATACCTTCCTCAAGTGTTTGCAATGGTCTTTTCTCTGTTTGGAAGCAGCAGTCAGATCATCTTGGTATATCTCCATGATTTTCCCAATGAGGTCCCTGAAAGTGAAATCCATGGCCCTTTGAAAAGTAGACCTGACATTGAGTAAACCAAAAGTCGTCCTAAGGTACATGTAAGTTCCCCATGGTGTGGTAAAGGCGGTTCTCAAATGATCTTCCTCTTTTACAATGACTTGATTGTATCCAAAAAACCCATCCAAAAATGACAACTTGTGACTCGGTTATCCTTTGCAATAGATTTTCCATGTTGGGCAACGGGTAATTATCCTTTAGGCACCCTTGGTTGAGATCCCTAAAATCAATGCACATCCTAAAGTTTCGGGTCTTTTTGCGAGTGATGACAGGGTTTGAAATCAAGGATGAATGTCGTATAGGAACAATAATTTCAACATCAACCCTTTTATGGAGTTCTTCCTTAACCAAGGGGGCAAGTTTGGGGTTCATTATCCTCAACTTTTGCCTAACAGGTTTTACTCCTTCCTTGAGAGGGATGGTGTGTCGAATAATCTCGGGGTTATAAGCTTTTAGATCCTCATAAGACCAAGAAAACACATCTTTAAATTCTCTTAGCAAATTTTCGAGTTCACCTCTTTCTTCTATAGAAAACCTTTTTTCAATCTTAATTATTTGAGGAGAAGATTCAGATCCAAGATTTAGGTCCACTATGTCAAGTGAATTATGACTATCGGGATCGGTTATGCTATGATAATCCCTATCAAAGTGTTGTTCATTGATTATGTATTTCGTTCTTGTGAGGGGTTCTTCATGATTTTGAAGGAAGTTATCTATGTCTTTGTCATCTTCAAAAACATGCCAATGGTCTTCAAAATTAGGAATCGAAGGTTTGTAGATGGCATCGACCACACATCTTCCTAGCTTTAATGTATCATTGTCAATTATAGAAGAGGTAGATGTTGCCACAACAAGGGTATCAGCCAGACGGTTTAGGCATTGATCAACAGCTCGGAAGAAAATTTCCTTGAAACCCTTCATCATGTGAATGATCCTTTCCCTATATGGTATGAGTCTTTGATGCTTGGTGTTGAAGGTCCCTCTTATTTGTGAACCAACCAAGTCAGAGTCACCTATGATTAGCAGTTGTTGAATCTTCTTTGTTTGGGCAGCTTCAAGGCTTAATAATAAGGCTTCATATTCAGCCACGTTGTTGATGCATGCGAATTGGAATCTTACGACAAACATCCAATATTCCTCAGATGGGGAGAGAATGACAATACCAGCCTCGGCCCCTGCTTTAGAGCAAGCCCTATCAAAATACATGACCCAAATTCCTTGTTGGGATGAAGTTCTAACATGTTTGTTCTTGAAAATCCTCCATTCCCCGAGCTCAATGTTCTCTTCCTTCAGGTTTTCATCGAGATCTTGTGAAGAAGCGATCATGGGGGCAGAAAATTCATACCTAAGGATGGATGCATAAGAATCTTCACTCAAAGGGAGGTATATAGTAGACTTATCTTCACTAATGGACATGTTTAGATCCTCGACCAGTTGCTTAGACATAATCATTCCCCATGTAGGATTCATTTCTACTATGACAATGTTTATGGTGAATTCCTTTTCGGGATATGGATGAAAGAAAACCTTTTCTCCTTCCACTATCTTGTGCACCTTGAACTCGTCATAGTTCAAGATTAGTTTATTAGCGCACTCCCTAAAAATCTAGAGTCCAAGCCTCCTCATCGCACTCGACGACATGATGTGAATTGGGTTCCTAGAATTCAAAATGCAATTTCTCAAGGTGTAGCCATTGATCCCTAAGGTGATATAGAAAGGGTCATGCATGTTCAAGGCTAACCTTAAGGGAAGGTCAGACGGTTTTCCTTTGTAACCTTTCCTTCTTTTCTTATTGGTCTCAGGCAAAGTCTTTTTTTCATGAAGAGATGGCTCTTCCCCACCTATGGGAAAGTCAGGATCATCAACTTGCACTAAGTTAATGGAGGCTTGCTTCACGGCTTGATCGAGGTCAAAGGTGATATCTTGAGATTGGAGGAGATTAGTAGGGTTCTTGTTTCTAATATTGAAGGCCAACTTCCCTGTGAATGCATTGAAGTATGCGGCTAGGGTTACCTCCCTTGGGGGTGTTAGCTCTTGGGGAGTGGAATGGATTATCATGTTAAATATTTGGTTAAATTCAGCAATGGATTCATTATCACCCTTTTTGCTAGACAAGAGGTGTTTGTACAATTCAACTACATCCTTTTCATGGACCCACCCCCCTTTAAATGTACCAATAAAATCTTCCCAAGAAGAAATGGAGGATGGGGGTAATGACAGATACCATACTCAAGCATCCCTTACTAAAGTCATGGTGAAGGAGGTCAAGCGAGTGAATTCATTATATGATGCATCACATGTTAGATATTTGAAATTTAAGAGATGTTCTTGGGGATCCTCCTTCCCGGTGAATTTTGGCCTAATTGGATTTTCAGGGGGAGAGTTAAAAAGGGCCCCACTCATTTTGGAAAGGTTTAAAGGAGTGAAAAATTCATGTTATTGCTTCTTTTTATTGATCCTTTTGTCAAAGAATGGAGTGTGGGGTTTTCCATCCTTTCTTCGATGGTATGCCATGGTTTCGGGGTTCTCCATTCTAAGAAGGATATAGTGGAGTTGCCAGAGGAATATTGGAATGTCGTTTATGAAGCAATTCCTCAATGATTCACTAGGGAGGCAGCCTTCTTCCTCCCCGGCAACGACGCCAAAATGTTACCACTCAAACTAGCAGGGGTCCTAGGAGGGGATCCTATAGAAAAATTACTAGGTCAAGGGCAACAATGGAATGATAGCCCATTGTCACCTTAGCTAAGGCTCCCTGCTCTTTACGGACTTTCACTGATGGGAGGAGACCCGGTATAAGAGGAATCACAATAATAGATGTATCAATAAGAAGATGAAGGGTGATTCCCAAGGCCTATTCCTAAAAGAGACTCAAATGTGTGGCTTTCTTGCTTGGAAAGCAAGGTGATAGGCTATCTAGGAAGGGCTAAGAGGATTATCGAGGCTAGGGTTTAGGAACATACCTTGTAAAGGTGATTCCTAGGTCTAGAAATCCTTTGGAGACTTGGTATTTATGTGATCTTTGCAGAGTTGGAGTTGTATGTGAAATTTTCAACTATCACAGCAACTGTAAATTATTTTCCCAATTGTTAATTTATTTAACAATTTATTTGTAGTCTACTACGGAAAATACCAAATCATTCTCACTGTGATTTTCACAAATAAATACCATGGAAGAAAAATAGCGCAGGAATATGAAAAAAATCTAGCACACACAAAAAATTTACATAGTTATTTTCGAACAAATGCCCCCGGAAAACCCCAACTTGGGAAAATCGGTGCAGCAGCTGAGGGTTTTTATTATTATGCAATAACGAAATTTTGAGTACAATCTATGGATGCCCAATTGGCAATCCAAACAGCAAGTATCTGATAGAAAATAATTAGAGAGAATTCTCTCACCCCACAAGCAATCTTGGCACTGGCTCCTCCAGAAAACTAGTTGTCCAAACCCCAGCGTAGGGCCTTTGTGCAGTCCCAGCGCTGCCTCTCACATGTGTGCCTCGAATCTGCCTTTGAGTAAGCCATTTAACCTGTCTTTGCTGCTGGAAGTGACTCTTCGGCCCACTGGAAGACTTTCCCAGCCTCTGGAAGCTTAATCGACTTCCTCCCCAACTAAATCGAACTTCTCTGCTTCAACTACTACACAGTACTTGCACTGCTTCTGCGTGGATCACTTCTATCACTTGTTTCTACCTCTCTGGATCACTATCCCAGCCCCTCACTGTCTCTGCTTCAATCTCTGGCTCTCCGGCAACTGCTGCTACTCTCTGGAAATCGATCTGCCAAGGAAATCGAACTGCTCAAGTGTCTCTGGTGTATTCTCCAAGTGTCCATCAACTTCTTCCTATAATCCTCTGTTGGAGCACCAACGACCAAGATTAAAACTTAATCAAGGGCCAAGATCATATCGAAGTCAATCCGTGTGAGTTTCTAGAGAATTCGAACATTGACTTAATTAATTTTGATTAATTAACCATTTTTCCTAAGTTTAGACTTAAGAAACATTAAAAAATAGGTTAATAATCTAATTAAGTCATCTCTAGGTGGAATTTCCATAAATAAATTATGGGCTATGGAGATTACATGTATTCTAACCTCTCCGCCAAGTTTCGTGACTAGAAGACATCTGATGCTACAAAAACTAACACTCCCTCTTAGCGAGGACTGCGTTCTAGTGTTGCACACCCTGCTACAACACTCTATCTTTGTATCATCCTTTGTCACGCTGCTAATGTCTGGTCATACTGCCCACCAACTACTGCGCAACTCTGTTGCTGCATCCGTGCTGCTGTTGACACTGCCAACTCTGCATCTACACTGCAACTCCTTCTCATATGTTGTTGTTGCAACTGAGAAGCATCTGAAATACTGAATCAACTATGTTCAGTATGATGCATCAGTCTCCTGAGTCCTGACTGCTACTAGCGTCTGCACTACCACTGAAGAATCTACATTGCTGCTGACTCTGCACTGCTGCCAACTCTGCACTGTGTTCCCCAGCATCTGACTGCAACTACTCTGCGACTGTTACTATGGAATTCTAACTGCACCTCTAACACTAATCCATCCTGCTACTGAATACTATGGGACCCTCGTAGCTAGGTAATGATCCATGAGGTGGACTCCTCAATGGATCCTGCCCAATCTTTGCAATCTTTGGGACTACAACTCCAAATCACCCCACCTCTCCTCTGGAGGTATGGCTGCAAACATGGCAAACTCTTCTTCCAACCTAGAAGACAGTTTTTCAATCTTCGCGGACGATGTTGCCTGGTCCTGCTTGTCCTTCTTTCTGAGAGCACACTGCGTGTTGTAGTGACCGAACTCACCACATCTGAAGCACTTGACCTTTGACAAGTCCTTCTTCTTCTTCTTTTGCTCCCCTTGCCCCTAACTAGGACCCTTAGATGCTAGGGCCACATTCTCCTCTTCCTTTACACCCTTCAATATGCTACTACTGTTGCCAATGATGGGGCTCTTAAGTAGAGCTCGTCTCAATTCCTCCTGTTGTAAGTTAGACCACATCTTGTCCCATCCTGGTAACGTGTCTCTGCCCAATATGCTTTGGACGAAGACTTGCCAATCCTCCAAGACATTGTTCGATGCCAACCGTACTAGCTTTGATGGTTGAGGCGCTGCCCCAACGGCTGCAAGCTGATCTCGGACCTCCTAAATCCTGGTGAGGACGGGATCTATGCCTTCTCCCTTCTGCATCATGATACATCTCAGCTTTTCTTCCAGGAACATCTTTCGTTGCTCGAAAGTACCCTGATATAATTGGGCAAGAGCATCCTACATCTGTTTGGCAGTATCTTTGCTAGATATATGCGAGACTATATGGTCCTGGACTCCATCCAGGATCAACTGCTTTGCCTTCGCCATCTCCTTCTTGTATTCTTTGAGTTGATATGCATCCTGTGGAACTGCCACTACATTATCTATGTAGGCTTTCAGGCCGTATTCATCTAGAAGGAAGGACATCCTAGCCTTCCAGATGAAGTAGTTGGAGGTACCCTCCAACCTATCCTGATCTCTAAGCCCAAATGTGGTCATCTCTGATCTAGTCGAAAACTCCATCTTTCCCACTGCTCGATTGTTGGATCTGCAATACGCACTCCCTTCTGGAGTGAGAAAATCTACACTCAGCTACTACCAATCTGCTGCTAGAAAAATCGAAATTCTGAGACTTGAAGTTCCCTGAGAAAAATCTTCCCTCTGTATGTGCAATTTCTCTTCCACCCGACGTTGATTCTACTGCTGCGAAACCCTCTGCGTCCAACCAAAAACCTGCTTAGCGAAAATCTTAGTTGTTGCTACTGCCTCTAACAGTTAGAATCACTATCATAGGCAAATCAAATTTTTTGCAACCCTACAGCTGAAAATCGACCCTCTTGCCCAGCAATTCAAACTGCTTGTCTGGGTACTGCGCAGCCTCTGAGAATTTGGTCCTGCTGCTCTGTCTGAACAGCAAAATTCTCTCCTTCGCTTTTGAGCTTCCCGGTTGATCACTTATGCTTTAATACCATGTGAAATTTTCAACTATCACAACATCTGGAAATTATTTTCCTAATTGTTAATTTACTTAACAATTTATTTGCAATCTGCTACAACAAATACCAAATAATTCTCACTTTCAAAAATAAATATTGCAGAAGAAAAATAGCGTTGGGATCTGAGGAAAAATCTAACACACATAAAATTTACACAGTTATTTTCGGACAAATATCCCCGGAAAAAAACCAAACTTGGGAAAAACTGTGCAGCAGCTGAGGGTTTTTATTATTATTCAACAGTGAAATTCTGAGTACAATCTATGGATGCCCAACTGGCAATCCAAACAGCAAGAATCTGACAGAAAATAATTAGAGATAAAATTCTCTCACCCCACAAGCAATCCCGGCACTGGATCCTCCAGAAAACTAGTCATCCAAACCCCAGCGTAGGGCCTTTGCGCAGTCCCAGCGCTGCCTCTCACACGTGTGGCTCGAATTTGCCTCTAAGTAAGTTGTCTAGCCTGTCTCCGTTGCTGGAAGTGACTCCCTGACCCTTTGGAAGACTTTCCCGGCCTCTGGAAGCTTAATCGACTTCCTCTCCAGCTAAATCGAACTGTTATGCCTCAACTACTACGTAGTCCTTGTGTTGCTTCTACGTGGATCACTTCTATCACTTGTTGTTGCCTCTCAAGATCTGGAAAACTTCCTCTGGATCACCGTCTCTGCTTCGATCTCTGGCTCTTCGGCAACAACTGCTACTCTCTAGAAATCGATCTACCAAGGAAATCGAACTACTCAAATGTCTCTGGTGTATTCTCCAAGTGCCCATCAAATTCTTCTTATAATCCTCTGTTGCAGCAACAACGGCCAAGATTAAAACTTAATCAAGGGCTAGGATCACATCAGAGTCGATCCATGTGAGTTTCTACAGAATTCTCACCTTGACTTAATTAATTATGATTATTAAGCCATCTCTAGGTGGACTTTCCATAAACGATTCTTGGGTTATGGATATCTCATGTATTCTAGCCTCTCCACCAAGTTTCGTGACTAGAACACATCCGATGCTACAAAAACAAACATTGTAAAGTTATGGGACCACACGGGACCAAGTGGACATAGAATTAGGGCAAGGAAGAGGAATTGATCAATCAAGGAGGGGCTTGACCTAATTGTGGAAGGGAATAGGATCAATGGACACATCTTCTTAGAATAGAATACAATGGTCCCAATGAGGTCACTAGCCAAGGGAAACCTAGCGCAAGAAACAATCCTTGGGCTAGGGCTTTCAATATCTCGATATCCCATCCTCGCAATTTCGTGAAATTTGCAGGGCTTCTAGAGGAAACCATAGCACAATAATGGACAAGAAATCAAAGTCTTTTGATGGCTGAAATGTGAGATAAGTGACGCCCTAGATGACCTGTAGAGGCTAGGCCTAGAAAAAGGAGCGGTGAAAGAAATATGTGTTTAAAGTGACCACCTATTGAAGGACCGGTGCCTTATCCTTTGGGGGAGATGGAATCAGGAGAATTTGTGGTTTCGAAGAGATTTACCCAATCAAGGAGGTCTTCAAGCAACTTCACATGGCATTAGGGCATGAGAGTAGCTACTTGAGATCTTTATACTTCGATATGCAATAATTGATGACTTGTCAAGATGTATTTCAGCAAAATAATCTCTAGGAACATTCACCCATTCATACATGGCCCATGCAATGATGCAATGCTATAAAAGATCAAAATTTCCACAATTTCGCATAGGAAAGTAGTAAATTTTAGACTTGTATAGCGAAAATCCCAGCAACATTCATTTGACAAAGTGAATAACAAGAATAAGAATGAAAAATATTACTTACATGTACAAAAGAGTTTATACAATCATCATATTATGCCAATAATGAAGCACCAAGACAAGATAGACAAATCCAAACATCAAAATTCATCCATAACATCCAAACCCATCCTCCAAAAGGGAGTGCGAAATTCACAAGACCTACTAAATCCTAATCCAAGTGATGATGATGAGAATGAATCATCTCACTTCTATTTATACAATCACTAATGAGTTTGATTTGCCTAATTTGGCCTAATTGAGCCCCAAATAATAAAATAATGTGCAATAATAACATCCCTTGGTGACAAGCCCACCAAGATAGCTCAATAACATAATAATAAGCCTCTCAAGAGGGCCGAATGATCAATAAAGTGAGTCGTTGGGCCTTTGAGGAGGCCTAATGAAGTCCAAAATATGTTATGATGTGAGAATGGACCTCAAACATAGTGGACAAGGGGTTGGCCCCTTGTTCTCCAAGTAAAACCTTGTGGTGCTCTCAAGTGGGTGTGGGAGCACAAGGACATCCTCATGGGTCTCCAAGTAAATAAAAAATTCCTGTAAACCATCTGTAAAGGCTAGGATGATGACAAAGCCCTCATTTGGACCTTGGATCATCTGTCAAGTGTGTGGTGCAAGTGTGGAGTCGGTTGAGCATGGTGAACCAAGTGCATCATCCTCTTCCACAAGGTGGAACACGAGCAATCAGTGAATTGAGCTAGGGATCCATGAAGTACTCTATGTTATGGTGGAGGCCCATGGCTCTCAAAGCTCACCCTACAAGTGCCTTTGTGGCCCTCTGGGGGGCTAGGACCGCGTATAAGGAGACCAAGCCCCAAATGGAGACCCACCTGCAATCTTGCATAAGATCCAATGTATCCCTTTGCCCTCTAATACAAAAAATCATTAGATTAATCAAGTAAAAGAGCTTACAAGTCATGGAATCAATGGGGCACTTCATGGTGGCATGCCCTTCCATAGTGGGCTTTGGCATGTACAAGTGTCTCCAAGCTCAATAGGGGTTTAATCAAGGACCCTATTAGGTGGTTTCAACCTCTAAAGGGAGTGACATGTCCATGGTACATCCCTCAAGTGGTAGGTGGCAAATGATATAGTAATGGAACACAGTGGAGATCAAGGGAATCATCCATACCACATGTCATGGTACAAGGGTAGCTATAATAAGGGAAGCCCACACCTGGGTATATGAGTGTAAGAGGGAGAAAATCATGGTACATGAGTTACCCCAGCCTTTTTTTTCCACCCTTCTTCATATGCCTTTTGTCTTTGATTGATTTTTCTTCATAACTGCTTAGAGCTTCGGGGGATGAGAGCATGTTGTGTAATATATAGCAGTGGATACCCCCTTAAGGTGAGGCAGTTCATCGCCCACCGGGGGTTGGGATAATCATGGGTTCCTTAATGACAGAGGGGGTTCATCTAGGGCCCATAGGAACCAGGGTGATGGCCATGGATAAGGGGTAGAGCTCATGTTTGGCTTTTGCCCACGTGCTAAATTTGTATGTCATGGCCATCTTTTGCATTTTGTGGTACATTTCCTGTTGAGAGTGGCCAAATTATGCTTTTTCTTTTCTTTTTAGTTGCATCAACCTCCAGGGCATCATTTCTGGCCCAACCCAAGGTGTGGACAAGGGGAGGGGGAGGCCAACCCTATGTGGACCCAATGGACACATGTGGACCCGAATGGGGAAAGAGATGAATGGGGCTAAAATGGGTAGAAGGGAGTGATGTACATGGTGTCGGGAAGCGAGACCACGCAACCAGAGTTGGAATTTCCCATGTAGTGCCAACCCTAAAGCTAATGGCCAATAAAGGAGATCCCACGAGACTAGGATACAAGGCTAACCACGACATCGAGCAATGGAGACAAGATTACAAACCTAGCCCACTCTTTCCGCCGAATCCCCCCACCAATTCATGTCCAAAAGTGCCCATGACAAGTAAGGAAAAATACTCAACTATACCAATGAAAATCCATACCTTCAAGGTCGGGAGGCCCACCTTCAAACATATAATCATAACAAGTGGGCGAGGAACCACATGGCTGGCTCAAGTGGTGGAGATAATGGCACATCGAGCTATCGGGTGGTTGCAGGGGTTGCTCGCTGCAGCTGAAGACCATCTAGGATGGTCTTCTGGTCTCCTATATACACTACCCACAAGTGGTGGGTAACATGCTCCAAATGTGCTTTTGAGGCTCCTCAAGTTAAATATTTGGGCCACATCGTAAGTTGAGGAGTATGAGTTGATCCTAAGAATGTGGCAGCTGTGTAAAATTGGCCCCATCCCAAAACATCAAAGAGCTTGAGAGGATTCCTAATACGTACAGGCTACTACATGAAATTTGTGAAAATTTATGGCAAAATTGTAGCTCCCATAACATCACTCCTTAAAAATAATACCTTTGTTTGGAGTAAGGAAGCAGCACACGAATTCACTACTTTAAAAGAAGCCATGTGCACTACTCTAGTATTAGTAGTGCATGACCTTAATAAGGCTTTTGTCTTCGAATGCAATGCCTCATGTATAGGTATACAAACAGTATTGATGCAAGGATGAACCTTGGCTTCACTAATAAGCAATTGTGTGACCACAATTTTGGAAAAGGTGCAGTATTGATGCAAGGACGCCCCTTCGAATTCACCAATAAGCAATTGTGTGACCACAATTTGGAAAAATCCACATATGAGAAGGAAATGACGACTATCCTTCATGCAATGGAGGCTTGGTGACCATATCTCCTAAGGAGGTGTTTTTAGATAAAGACTTACTCTCATAGTATAAGGTAATTTCTCAAACAACAATTGTTTTCACCAAAGCAACATAAATGGGTCACCAAGATGTTGGAGCACGATTATGAGATCATATATAAAAAGGGTAAAGAGAATGTTTTGGTTGTTACTTTATGTAGCCAATTTGAGGAGGATGGATCACTCCTTTCCTTATCATTACCAACCCCATGATAGCTCAAGGAAGCTCGTAGGGAATGACTAGCAAACAATACTTTAAGGAAACTCATCCTGTTGTCACAGTATCTAGCAGGTCTTGTAGAAGGGTGCTCTACAAGGTAAGCACTAGACAAAGTGACAACAATGAGGTGCGACCCACTGTCACCACAACCACTAACCCCCGTTGTTTATGGACTTTCACCAATGGGAGACTTCTCGGTATATAGATCACCTATCATATATCTTCTAGGCTTTAAGGGTTCAAGGTGACACAATAGGCTCCTAAAGGATGGCTCTAATTAGGTACAAGGCCCAATCAATGAAAATGAAGTAATTCACATCCTCTGGAAAATCCTAATTAGGGAACGTGTAGACCTAGGGCTTGAGTAATAGCATGCAAAATGGAATATCTTAACGTCAATGTGCCAAGGAAAGGGTTCCCAACAATGAGTATTAGCAAGACAATGGCATATGAAACCTTCAAAAAGTCCTCAAGTTGAAGCTTAGCCAACCTAGGGTTTCTCCTAGGGAAAATTAGCTAGGGATAGAGAATCAAGGCTTGAAAGGGAAAGATTAGCCACCAAAGAAGGTTGATTTTGAGGAAACCAAGCATTACCTTGATGTTGAATGCTTACACCACCAAAAATTCCTCTTCCAAGCAAATTTGCTCCAAGCCCTATTTAGGTCGCTTATTCTTAAGAGGGTCGAATTAAGAGAGAGAAAAGACTGTGGAGTTTATGAATGTTATAGATTAGCTAATTCTTGCAAGAGTAAGGATGTTTTGATGCCCTAGCACAAAACCCTAACTATTATCTTTGTGAGCAATCAAAAACACTTGGAAGAGCTACAACAAGAGTTCACCAAGGGGATTATCATTCACATTCCATATATGAGTAATGCATACAATGAGTATATCTATACTTTATACAATTAATCTTCAATAATCAAAGGCACAATAGAAAAACCCTAGATAACCAATACATTCCTTACATTAGATATAAGATCAAAAATTCATCAATAACAAGGTACCCTTACAAGATGAAATGCATGTATAATCCAATATTGATCCAAGATAACTTCTCCAATGACAAGAAAGTAACTCCAATAGACAAAGTACTCCATAGATCACATCTTCTCCAAGATACAAAGAGGTTGAAAGCTCCTAAAAGGATCGAATTAGTCACAATTAATGATGAATAGAGTGAATGATCCTATCCTCTATTTGTATGAGGAGGATGACATCTAATTAGCCTAATAAGACCTAAAAACAAGTTTAATGACAACATATTCTTGGGTTACAAGCCAACCCACTAGCTTCAATCATAAATGCTCCAATAAACCCACGTGTGAGCCACTAGGCTTCTAGGGTTGATGTCAAGCATGAAATAGCCTCCAAATGCCTCGTCCAAGCGTTATAAGGTATCAAATGTGATGTAGAAGCATGTAAAAATCAAGATTGAAGGGTTGACCCTCAAATCCATCTCAATGGCTCCCTGTGGTCCTAAGATCTAGTTGAAGCACCATAAAGTGGTCTTTATGGGTCTCCAATTGCTCAAAGTGTTCATATTTTCTCCACCGTTGAGGGCTTTCTAAGTGCAACTAGCCCTGCATAGTCTCAAAAAGTGACACCATCCTCATCTAGGTCCTGAATCAGCTACCATCCATCAATTGGTGCTAAGGCCAGCCTAGGGGCATATTGGGTTCAGGTGTGTCATCCTAAAGAATCATCAAATCCAGTGCAAAGTAGTACGACATCGTACGTGTAGAAGGTGCCTTGGTACATGTGTCAAATGTTGTTGCTACTAGGAGGCCCAAAAGTCTCAACGCTTCACCTATTTGTGCCAATATGTTTCTCTAACGGCCTAAGTACCTGTGGAAAGGTGCTCAGGACATGGATTGTTGAACCACCTAACAATCACAACACAAATTCTTGTGAAAGCAACCAATCATTAGGGACCAAAATCCTTATTACATCTAAGTGAACCAAGCTTGAGTGTCATGGGCTATTTAATATTCCACATAAGGATCCCTTACCAAAATTAGGGCCTTGAATTCGCAATGGTGTTCTCTCCCTGGGTAGGAGTGGCTGAGACAGCCCCTATTAGGTGTTTCCATCCCCTGAGGGGAAGCAACATTTCCTCAATCCACCCTTCAATTGATAGATGTCAATGAATAATAATGATGGTAATGGAGGGGATAAGACTTCATGGCCACATGTCATGGTCAAAGGTACCAGCTGATGGGGTATCCACATCCTTAGTGTATAGATGTGAGAAGGGAGCATTCGTGGATGCATGAGTTACCAGCTCAGCCATTATTTTTCTACCGCTCTTGTGTGCCTTTTACTTTTTCTTGACTTTTATTTGTATTACTCCTCATAGCTCAGGGGTTAGAGCTTTCTTTGAATGATGTTGCAGTTGTATTACCCCTTAATGATGAGTCATTTCATTGTTCATCGGGGTTGGGACATTCAAGGGCTCCTTCTTTTGATGTAATAGAGCAACATCTACTCAAGAACCAAGTGATGGTCGGGTTCCTTCTTTTGATGTAATGGAGCAACATCTGCTCAAGAACCAGGTGATGGTCGAGCTCCTTCTTTTGATGTAATGGAGCAACATCTGCTCAAGAACCAGGTGATGGCCATAATGAATGAGGTAGAGCTCATGCTAGGCTTTTGCCCATGTGTTAATTTGTATGTCCCTGGCCATCTTTTGCATTTTGATATTCTTTTTTTTTTTTTTTGCTGTGGCAATGATATGTTATTTTTGTTTTTTTAGCTACATCAAATTCCTAGGGAAAAGTTTCAGGCCCTACGTAAGTATGTGGACATATGGGTGTCAAATCCCAAAGATCCAATGGTCAGTTGAACCCCCAAACAATGGATATCAGATAAAGGCTTGTGACATATGATGGAAAGTGTTATGTATGGCAAAGGGATAGATGGAATTACGTTATCTCAATCGGGGCTTCCCAAGTAGTGCCCCTCCTATACCCATTGGGCCATTAGGGGAGGCCCTGTTGGACTAGGAATGAAGATTAACCCCCCATTTTAGGTGAGAGAACAAGATCACGGTCAAAGCCCATCCTTCTTCTAAATCACCCCATAATCCATACCAAATGCCCAAAGGCAAACAAGCATAAACACCCAATTGCAAAATGATCAAAGTACCATTTGAGAGGAGGACCACCTTCGTCCATGTGCTCTTGTCGAATCGGTGAGAAGCAAATGTGACGCAGCCACAGCTGCGTTTACCCACAAAATGCATATTTCATGTGTTTGAACCACTATAACCCAGTAAAGGTAGCCTTACATGTGGAAGCTATTTGACTTTCCATATCAATTATTTAATTTCAAACAAAATCGAACTCTCAAGCTTTTTGGTATAGTCTTAAATTGGACATAATCAATTCCAAATACAACTATGGTTAACAACCATAACTAAGCCCCCATTTGATGAATATTCGATTTTACGAATTTACATATTTAACTTTGATTCAAACCCCAAAGTATCAACATATCAATATATTCAAGTCCACAATTTTATTTAACATAACTTTGCCCGACATTTATGAAAGCATCCATCCGACGGTTATCGACCAATACCACGGCTACCCATTTGACCTTGGGTCCACAAAACATGCCAACTCACCCATCTACCTTTGCACGGACACCATGCTCACTCAACGCTTTCGCTATCGTTGATTCAATCTCACTTCTAAACCGAAGGTATCATGTCATCTTCCCAACATTTTATTTATGCCACATCAGCGAACACACCACTGCCATCGATCTTATTTAAGATCCAACGATCCTCATCATCTCGCATTTCAAAATGCTTGACATTTACTGTTTCCTCGTTCACGAGGAATAGGTGGTTTTAATTTCCACGCGTCACTGCCTGAGTGTTATCGCGTCCATTTCAATACTTACCACTTACCAACTAAAAGCTGTGCGAAAACCCTTATTGGTTTTCAAAACCGTCTTCACTATTCACCTGCACCATTAGTTCACGGTTTTTGCCTTCATTCAGCTTACAGTCTTTTCCTTTGTAGATGAGAATCGGGATTTCGTAGGTTAAATCCGCTTAATGGATTCCACAGAAACCTTCTAAAATAAACTTGTCCATATGAATGACGCAATCCACTCATTCATAAGATGAGATGCCTTTCATTTTCAAAAACTAAAGCCTGAGTCAATTCTGTGTATGAATAAATTTCTTGAGTCAATCTGTGTTCTCAATTGTTGTGTGGATTGCATTGATAATTCGGTGGTTTGAGAAATTGCAGCTGCGCTTCTTCTTGGAATTGCACGCAGACTCTACACAATTTAAATTCTCATAACTTTGACTGTCTATCACAGTTTTTAAATGTGATATCGAATTCTTAGAATGGTTAGACAATTTCAATATTCAGCTTCCAACAACCAAAGGATTAACAGAGTTTTAATTCTTCTCTATAAACTCAATCTCTCACAATCCCCACGGATTTATGAAAATGACAGAAATTTAGCTAATAACCACAGATTTCAATCATTTCTGAATTCGAACTACACAGAGTTTATATGAACCATATCATTGCTTCTCTTTGTTCTTCATATCTGCACACAATCCTATGATTTGATTATGCCTGATCTCACCTGCACATATGTATTATGCAGAAACATTATGATTTATAATTTATCTCACAATACACACCATATAAACTCAGAAATCGAGTATATATAAACAAATATTTACAAAGGTTTTCTTTTCTGGCCTGATATTCAAATCAGTGGCCACTTTCCTCCTAATGCCGGTAGGCTTCCAATCCAAAAACCCACTTCTCTAAATCCTGAATCTCTCTCCTTACCTACCTTTCTATGCTTTTGAGGCTTACAATTTATACAAATGTTTCTGAAACCAATTCTGGTTTCAGATCCTCTATTTCTTCAACAAATTCCTAAGAATCCTCTTTAATCCTAAAATCTCTACTTAATCCCTATGGACTCTCATAAATCCTCAGATTCATGAAACCAATTCTAATTTAGGATTTACAGCTAACTCCCAAATCTTCTAATTCCTAATTCTCTCATGTTCGAGAACATTTACAAAATTTCTCACTAATTAATATCTCTCATTAAAATCACTCAAACTCTAAAATTATTTTAATTTGTTACATAAAAATCCAATTTCCTTTAAAACACAAAACCCCCTCTATCTACTAAATTACAATAAAATTGCTGAGCCGGATGCTCCTACATCAAAATGGCTGATGCAAGTGGCAGAGATATATGGAATATCATCAGTTAGTGGTGGCTATCAGGGGTTGTTGGCTGCATGGTTGACCGACTAGCTATCACAAAGAGGAGAAAATTTGTTCTCTTGTAGGGTTACCCATTTTGGGGGGTAACACATCCAACAAATTCAAAGAGATCCCAACCCATCTAAAAGTTATACATGGAAACAAGATACATTGCGTTATGAAAAGTGCATTGTTCTAGCAAAACATTTGACCCTAAAATTATGAGTCTTAAAGGAGCTACATTCATCATCGGCAAAATGTCACTCTAGTTTTCATAAAACCTATGAAATAACTAAACGTTCATTCTTTTCGGAAGGCATAAAACACATATCCAAGATTTCATAGCATCCAATGACACTTCTAAAAGAAACAAGGGAGAAACAATGAAGATACCTAGGGCATTGTTGCCTTTACCGATCCCTACATAGATCTGGACAAACATTTCAATGGATTTTATTGTGGGAATCCAAATAGCAGGCAACAAATTAGTCATCACGGTAGTGGTTGATAGTCTTTCAAAAGTTGCTCATTTTTGTGCCCTAGCTCATCTTTTCACTCCTTTTCAGTTGCCTAGGCCTTCATAGATCAAATATTTAAGCTACATGTTATGTCCACTTCCATTGTCTTGGATTGAGACCCCACATTCACTAGCAAATTTTGGCAAGACTTCAAGGTACACAACTAAATATGAGCATTACATATCATCCTCAAACAGAAGTGGTCAATAAGTGCTTAAAAACCTATTTGAGATGCTTTGGTTCTAAAAAGCCACACCAATGGGCACAATGGCTTCCCCTTGCCAAATGGTGGTACAATACCATTTATCATGGAGCTACCAAAACGACACTATATGAAGCTATTTATGGTCAAATCCCCTATCGATGAAATCTTATGTACAAGGCACATCCAAGGTTCATGTGGTAGATAAAACATTTAACACCAAATAAGTCATCATCTTTATCGTCAAGGATAACTTGGTTATGGCACAAAATCAAATGAAACAAGTTGATCAGCATAGATATGAACATTCTTTTCCAATGGTGGTCAAGTGTTCCTTTACTTACAATCTTATAAATAGACATTACTAAAAGATAATGTTTCCCAAAAGTTAGATCATAAGTTCTATGGTCCTTATCAAATCATACAATGCATTGGTCAGTTCACGTACAAGCTAGATCTCCCAACCCACTCCAAGATTCATAGAATCTTTCATGTGTCTTGTTTGAAGAAATTTATGGGATCAAATTGCAAAATACAGAACAACCTATCGGAACTTGAAGAAAAAGGTTCCATTTGGCTCCAGACAAAAGCAATATTAGATACAGGAGAGCATTAGTTGCATCGATGCACAATAAGGAAGTATTGGTTGATCCAATGGAAAGATATCAACCAAAATTTGCCACATGGAAACCAAAAACAATTCGACAACAATTTCCTTACCTTTAGCCTTGGGAACAATGCTACTATTGGAGGAGAGCATGTTAGGGTCCCACTCTAACCTTCGTATTTAGATACTTTATTAATGTATGAGATCACATTCATTATATAAGTCTCACTAAATAGTTAGTTAAGTGTCACTAATTACAAAAAGGGTCAACTTTATTAATAAGGCCCAAACTAGTTAGTAGGCTCCCATTATAAATAGCCCCATAGGTAGTTGATATTCTCTATGGATAGATATATAATCAGTAGAAGGTTATGTCATATTTTGTCAAAAATCTTTATCTTAGAAGCATCCTTGAAGATGCAAGTGAACATAATTCTCTATTTTTTATTATCAAAGAGATCTTTCTTAGGGTTTATCTCTCTTTCCTCTTGTGTTTTTGGGTTTTGCACTACATTTTATGTTAAGAGTTTGAATTTTTGGGGTAAATTTAATTACACTTTTAGTTCCACTGACCTACTTTTGTGGTCATTTGTTGGACTAATTAAATTATCTTATCTTCGTAAACCATGCAATGTGATTAAAATCTTCCAATAGGAGGTTCAAGTAATGAACAACACAAGGAGTCCAAAATATATTCTAGTCGTCCTCAATCATTTCCCTTGCAAGTATGTCACTGGTTGCACTATCTACTACAATTTGAACAAAAGTATCTCAATCAACCTCTTCAATACCTCTTTTAAGAAGCCCAACAAATATGAACTATCCTTGGGACCTTTCCAAAACATGACCCTTCATGGACTAGAAACCAATTTGTTAATAAGAGGTCCATGATGGACATCTGTCTAACCATCTAAAACAATGAGCACCCCAAAATCCCTACACTCTCTCTAATGTTGTGAAGTCTCACTTCAGTGTGAGCCTTTTTATCCACCAAAAGGGATCTCCTCATTTTCTCATTATGAAGAAGGTTGTGTATCCTTCGAGTGCATTGTTGACCAATATATTTACCATCTCCATCCAAGGTGACCTACCGGAATTAAATGTTATGACATTTGCATTGAGAAACCATCCAATTGACAATTATCACGTGGGGAAGACCACAGCATTGACTAGTACTACTACGAGATTGAGTCCATGGTAGATATTGTTATTCATTCGTAAGTTCAAAAGTAGTGGGAGTGAATTGTTTTCAGCTTTTCAACTTCATTATATCGTTTTATTAAGGATATCCTCTCTAGGTTGGGAACTTTGCCACATATTTTCATCTGCTCCCTTTTCCTAACTACAAATAAATACCACCAGACGACACGTGCAACTAACCCAGTCCTTGGAAACTTGTAGTAAGGGCATATCCATGCCCATGTTCCCATTGTCCCACTCTCTACCACTATATGATTAAGTGCATTGTAATGCAACCCAGAACCTAGCTTTGAAAACCCTTTTGGCTTCCAAATATTCTTTCGATTGGATACTAGTTTGTCTTGAGTTGGTATTTGTGATACTAGTGATTGGGTACTTGGGCTTTATGCCATAATAATGGATTGGAAACAGCAGAAATAAAATTATTGAAAATTAAACCAAAAGAACTTCAGACTCCAGAGCCAACTTGGTAAGCAACAGTAGCACTCTTCATATACAGCGATGCACTCCAAATTCCTCAAGCTTCAAACCTCCACAGTCCAAGGCTTTAACTGTGCGAAAATTCTGACTCCAACATCCAACTTCAAACAGTTTTCAGTGCAGAATTTTTCTTGGTCTCATAGCTCTCTTTGCAAGAAAACAATGTTAAGAAGGTTACTTTTAGGTTCTTTAACATTTTAATTAATACTTCTGGTCAACACAAGAAACAGGACAATTTTTTCCAATATGAGAATTCATTGCAATGAAGCAAGTCTCACATGCTCATGGCAGGAACTAAGATATCCATTGCCCAGTTTCAAACAAAGAAATAATTCTAGTATTACTGTAAACTCAACCAAAAAAAAACGAAATCATACCTAGAGCCAATAGTCCAGCGATAACAAATAGTTGTCCAATGGCAAGGGGAAGGGATGACAGAAACTTCAAAGCTTTCTTCCAAAGTTTTTTGAAAATAGGAAATCCTCCAAAGGCCACTTGTTGCGATTGTTCCTTGGTAGAATTCTCATTTGCCATGGTCATGTCTGAGAGAGAAGGGGCTGTTTGTCTTTCCTCTAATACAATTTTCAACTGAGAATTCTCTTTCTTGCGTAGATTCTCAGGGTCTTTGGCTTTGGCCCTGACTTTGAAACTTTTCGGAAGTATTCCTCTTTGTTTAAGCTGAAATATCTTCAGGAACCCATTGCTAAACTCATGTTTTCTAAATGTACGTGTTGCTGAAAGCCTATTTTTCAAAACCCAATTCATCGTCCCACACTCTGGCAATGAGAATGTGGAGCTCTGTAAATAATGTAGTGCTTGGCAGCCATTGCAGTAGCCCATTATTGGGATATCAGATTAGCAAGCCTTGCCGTTTTCGCGCATTGAGTCGTGAAGACATCTCAAGAAGCTTTACCAGGCTGCTATCGCCTATAAAAACGCTGTAAAGAAAGACGTATTCATGATAAGGGATGCAGAGATAGCATCCACACAAAATATGCGTAAAAGAGGGATACGCATTGAATATGTCTCTTTCAAAATATGAACGCGGAAAATATCTCTCTGGTTGTAACACCATTTTTCTTTTTTAAACAGTGGCAAAATTTTCGCTTCTTAAATCAGCAGTGGGTATAGTCAGTGGCTGTCATTAGCTATTGCAGGCTTACTCATCCACCATCAAAATCACATCACTTAGAATTAGCAGTTAGGCTTCACTCTTGCCCCATACTTCTATGTAGGCCTACCTCTATGTAAAAGGGTTCCTTATAAAGAAGCAACTGTCAAATGCAAGTAGTTTTATTTCTAGGCTTAGAACATATTTATGTTAATATTTTTTTTAATTTATAAATTGAAAATTGAACCATGTTTATAAATTTATAATTTAATCATATTTTCCTAGTATGTTTATAAAATATTTTTATTAATAATTTTCATAGTATCTTTATAAGATATTTTTATTAATAATTTTCATAGTAGGTTTATAAAATATTTTTATTAATAATCAGAATAAAAAGTGAAATTTATTTTAAAGAAAATTATATATTTGTAACTTTTCAATTTTATTAAAAAAATATTTATTTAAAAGTTTAATAAGGCATACCTACTTTATCTCCTTTGGTTTTGAACCTTAAATTTTCTGAGAAAACACATGCCTTAACCATTAGGCCCACTCATGCTTATCTTAAAGAAAATTATATATTTTTAACTTTCCAATTTTAATTAAAAAATCCATATTCACAAATATCAAATTTAGATTCTATTTTATTTTTATTTATAGCATTTTATTGCTTATTGTTGTTTTATTATGTACTTATTATATGTTTTATATTAAATTTTTAAAAATTATTAATAATAATAATTTAAATTAAATTTATAATTTGTGTGATTTTTTATAATTTTGGCAATGTGAGATGTATCATGAGGTAAGTGTCTTGATGTTTATATGGATTGATATTTATGCCTATATAGATTGATAGCTATATGCATTTATCAGTCATTTAATTTATATGGTAGTTCTAGTTTATAATATTTTAACTTCGTATGCTTATGTTAGATACTACTCAATTTTAAGCAATAGATGTTTTGGTATTTTTGTGACACAATTTTGAGTAAGAAAGTGATTTTGTGTTATTTAAAATGCTTGTTTTGAATATATAAATAACCTCCATTTTAATTTTAATTTTACTTAGTATTAATCTTTAACCCATTAATTGTCTTGCAACTCAACACTCAATTGATCATCATCAAGCTTTCTGGTACCTCATGGAGTGTCCACCCAAAACCGTCATAGAAACTAAAAGCTAAACTTCATACACAAATTTTTACTAAATGTTTTCAATAGTATAAACAACTCTCAAAATATATATTCTCTTATAAACCCTAGAATACTTATATTTTGCAAATTTTAAAACTCAAACTTACTATTCTAAAAAAAATCAAATGAAAAAAAAAACTAAAATAGTGAATTAAACTACACCTTTAATTACTTGGTTTATTTTTTTCAATGAAACAAAATTTAAAATATTTTAAATTGGTATTAAATTATGATTGATGTAATTACTTGATTTGTTTTTTTTTATTAAAAAAAGTTAAGATATCTTTTCCAAAAAAATAGGAAGTAAGATAGATTTAAGTATTGATTAAATAATATAAGTTTAATTTAAAATTTAAATGTATTTTGGATGTATTAATCACTTTTGGTGAGAAAATTGGCTTATGGTAATATATGTGTTTTATTATATTATGATTTTAATGTTATTGGAGTTATTAGAAGGGAGTGGTGCTTGTTGTTTGATTAATTGTAATGTGATTATGCATGTTAAGTTTAGTATAACTAATTAACATAATATTTTTCTTAAATTAATTTTTTTAATTAATTATTTTCATTTCAGTTTTATTAATATTTATGATAATTTTGTAACTTCTGTAGAAATGTTGAACAACTTTGAGTTACTTATGAATGTAATTATTATTTCTTCTCAAAAAACAAAATCTTCAACATATAAGAGAGATATAGCAATATGTAAAGCATGTTAATACCATGCTCCCCTCCTCTTTTAAACATTACTTTATTTTTTCAATATGGGTATTAAAAGTGGTAGGAGAAAGGGAATATGTTTATTAATGTCTATTGGCCACTATTTATAACATTTTATATTCACGCCAAATTTATAATACAACCTAATTACAACGCTATGAAGTTTAAGTAGATGCCTATTTCTTCTAACATTTTTAATATCTGGGCTTTAAGAATAACATTGAAGACTTCTCTAAACTCAAAAAATCAATATAGAAGATATTTGGAAAATATGAAAAATGTGAAGCTTTAGATTGGTTGGATTCTCTTTACGTGGATATGAAGATGAGTGTTCTTTATTTAGTGAATTGTTTGTTTGAACTAGCTACCTATTTTAAATGAAAGAAAATAAGCATCACAAAAGAAGGGTGTCATCCTTTGTTTTTTTAGAAAAATGCCTTTGAAATAAGACTTCCAAAAATGATGTGATCACAATTGATGAAACAAAAAATATATTTTACTTGAGTCTTAGTGGGGGCATGGTTATCGGTATTAGTCACCAATTTGTGGCATCAATACAATTGTTCGTATAGTTTTGATTCAGGGAGCTTGGAACATTGTTAAAGTGATTGCTTATGCCCAATCTAAGCAAGATGATTTGATTCATCAAAAGTGGATCTTGTTCATTTTTCTCTTTGGATGGAATTTATGAACATGTTCAATCAAGTGAAATCTTGTGTTAAAAAAATTTCAGAACATTTTGGGAAGGTGCTTATATGTAACATAAATTTTCCCACTTACAGGTAAGTTTGAGGGTTTGTGTTGAAGTTGATATCACCAAACACATTATTGAATCTATAAAGTTGATGGATGGTAACATAGCATTCATTCAACCAACTTTGCTACTTAAACTTACCCAATGCCTACTTTGTGACACCAAGCATGGAATCATGTCAAAAAATTTCTCAAAAGAATGAATCTCAAACCTAGGAATGATACGTATGTGGACCATTCTCAATTAATGTCTATGGATATTCAAAAGGAATCCCCTCCTCTGTGTTAAGATAAAAGGGTTACTTCAAACACTCCTGGCACCTCTAATCTAAATTCTCCCTCTTATATAGGCGATAAAGATGGATTGATGATTTTGTGGAGTGGGAAAAGAAAAGGATCTAAGGATGTGAGGAAAAGAGTAAGTTATCCAATTAAATTATGTAAATGTGATGGGAAAGTGAAAAAAATCATCTTACAATAATGTAGTTATTGGGTACACTCCTAATTAGGGAGGTTTTGAGGGGATGAGGATTTGCAATAGAAAACATCTCTCTCCAAAATGGATATTTTTATAACTTCATGGAACATAAGGAGGTTGATTATCCACTCCAAATAGATAATGGTAAAATAATTATTTTGGCACCAAAACTAGTATTCTTTGTCTCTAAGAGGTTAACAATATTGGTTTTGATCTTCATATTAGGATGTCTTCTTTTAGAATGACCCTTCTAGTCTATCAATAATTAATAAGGTTAGGGTTCCAAAGGTGTTGTATTGGCAATCACCCCTTAGTTATAATTGACCATTGTTTCATCTATATTGGCCTATCTAATATGTGTATATATCACTAACTTACCACTAGGTAGAATGGTGTGGCTTTTCTCTATTCATGCTCCATATTAGTTGACATATTATGTTTAGTGTTAGGACTATATCATATATTTTCTTCCAAATGTTAACTAGATTTTGATTAATGATTTTAATATGGTCAAAAGGGGGAGCGATAGGGGTGGCAATTTGGCTTTTGTGATTTCAATAAAAGAAAGGGATGCATGTGCATGTTGTAAGACCATACTTAAATTAATTAATTTTGGAGGCAAAACCCATGGATTGTGGAAGTTAGTATACATGGTGAAACAAACAAAGAGTTATTGATAGAATTCAAGAAATATTGGATTGAATCTATCTCCTAAGGGAGATTTTTCTTTCTCCATTTGAGTGACCAATGTGTAGGTGTTGGAAATATTGAGGACAAGCGTGAATCAATATTTCTTTCAATTTTTATATTATGCTAGCTAAAATTCATTTTACAAGTTAAGGCAGAATACATGAAGTATAACAAAAAATAACGTTATTATTAAAATTAGTGAGGACTGCAATCCTCATTTACAAATGCAAGCTCCAATCTATAATATAAGTTCTTCAATTCTTCAAGGCACCAACCTGAATGAGGACACCAATCCTCTTAGTCTAAACCAGGCAGCAACCTAGTCAATATGAGGACATTGATCATCTTAGGTTCCGGACTTCAACTATAATTCAAAAAAATTATCAAAATACTTCAAAACCATTCCTTCAATATGTATCTCATAAAAATTATTCCAAGGATGACTTCCAAAGATGGCTTCAAGATTCTTGATCAAGGATTCCCCAAAGTCTTCTCCAAATCTTCAAAAATGCTTCCAAAAAGGCTACTACAAAAGGTCTTCGAGTATGCTAAAAAAGACTGCTCTAAGAGTCCTCAACAATGCTCCAAAATATTTTTCCCCGAGAATGCTTTCAAACCAACCCAATTATACTTCAAATAACCTCGAGGGTCTGCAAAAAAATTCTTCAATAGTTCCTTTAGAATCTAGTACAAATTTTGCATCAAAATGGTTTATGGATTTCTCAAAAGGCTACCTCAAAAAAAAATTCAAGCCTACAACTAGGGGTCTCCAATATTTTCTCCAAATTGCTCAATAAGCTAGGATACAAGTCTTCTCAACAAATGTCTTCAAAATACTGCTTCAAGATGTCCAATATTTGTTCCTAAAACTCTTCAAGAAGTACTCCAAAATTTCTTCACAATTTGCTTCACAGTCTCTTCAAAAATCACTTTAAAATATAATCAAAGTCTCCTTCAAGTATGGTCCAAATTCTGCAGCAAATATCACTTCAAATTTGGTCCATGATCAGCTCCAAAAATCAATTCAAGGATTACCAAGATCCAGTCCATGGTATGCTAAAAAAATCACTTCAAATATTACTTCAAGATCTAGTCCAAGGTCTGCACAAAAGGCTTCAAGATTGTTTCCTTAAGAATACCAAGTCTGCTCCAAACAAAGTTGATATCAAAGGTCCTAATATACTCCAATCCTCAAGACTAAAGTTTGTCACAGAAGGTTGTATTGTAGACCTTGAATTAGTCCACATAAGGTTGAGTTTTAGTCCTTACCTCAAGGTTGAGTCTGTTCCTCAACAAAGGTCAAGGTTTGTCCAAAGGAAGTGATTCTAAAGGTCTAAATTTTGTGCCACAAGAGGGTCGAGTTCTCACCAATATATGGCTTCAAAATGCTTCAAAGACTGGTAAGAGAATCCTTCGATAACCCTTAAACCATAATATAGATAATACCCAAGGAACATTCCTTCAAACTATTGTTAGGTTCATGAGATATGAACCTTTTTCCTCTTCTTCACAATTATAAAGTGAAACTTGCTTCCTTGACCGAGTTCTCTTATGTTCCTTACTTCACCGAATTGATATGGATGAATTAGGAAGAGAATGGCCTAAATTTATACTAATTCAATCATACATTAAACTGACATTTATGTTTGGGAGACAACTAAATCATTTTTATCCTTTGGAGCCAACCTATAATTTTTAACATCATTTTGTGTTCATGTTACATTTTATTATGGAGCTAACCTTTACTTTTTATATTTTCAACATTGATGATTGAATTCGACATAGTATGTTGTGGCTAGCACAAGTCCCTTACTAATTTTTGTCCATTCAAAAGTCTGCCAAAGAAAAGAGGTTTGATTTCTCAGTGTTGCACAAACAAACTATGAATATGTTCAACCATGAGTGTGATGTTTGAAGAGTAAACTTGATATAGGTTTCCTCTCTATAAATTGCAATTGTAGTGTGTAAGTCGTTGCCCTACTTTCTGAACATTTCATGCAGTTGCATACATTTCTAGACCACTAGCTTCTCTTTCTACAGTAGATTCTCCATATTAAAAGATATTATCCCCCATCTATCTAACATACATTTTTCTAGTAGTAATAAACTTGCCTTCTTGTTCATACTTGGCATTAGGGCACTCCTCACACACTTTCTTTGTGATTTTTTGGAAACAATTTTGGACCGATTTTCCTTTTACCAGGAATTGGCTTCACAACAATATTTTCCATTTAGTCTTTTAATGAGATCCCCATATAGATATCTTTGAAAGTTGTGTGCAATTCAATTATGACATCATAGTCTAAGTAGCCATTTCTTTCGTAGTTATTGAAGGACTAATTGACCTTTCACATTCTAAGTAGGAATTTCCTTCAGAATTACTAAAGGATAGTTAACACAATGGCTCATTGGTCAACCATCTAACTTTAACCATGTTTGGATGGTCATTAATTTGAAATCAATGAAAACATCTCAACAATATCCTCATTTTTCATTGATGTAACACACCTGTCATAACCCCCCCACCCCCCCTCTACGATAATGCATCTTTTGTTGTTATGCTTCTTGATATTTCTCCCCCTTTGACGTCAATGGAAAATGGGGTGCTCCTCCTCACTAAATTTCTCCTTTTTCTGATACTAAGTGTTTCCCCCCCTGCTCAAATTTAATTTCCATAATCCATTAGGAGTTTTGCATTTGTATCCTAATTAGATGAGGCATTGTTTCTTTGATGACTAGCAACATCCCTAGTAATTGTCTCATCCGAGTTAGTACCCCCATATGATTATTTTTATAATACTTTCCAATGCAAAAAATTCAATCCATGATCCACAATTAAACTTACATGCATCTAAAACCTATGTTGCACAACTCATCTTTTCAAATAAGAAACTACTGAGCATCCCCAAAGCAACCATTGCAATTCCATAATATCGCAGTCAAAGTGAAACTCAAAAATATGGTCACTACTATAGAAATTACATAAAATCAATCTTTGATCCTAATTAGTTTGATCCACATGAATAGCATCAACAAACTAAGCTATTTTATAATTATAGTAGCAAACATGAATGAATTGGAATACCCATGTATAAAACTTGTCAACGTCGTTTTTTTGGTCCTTCCACAAGCACTTCCTGAAGCAAATTGGCTCTCATCTCACAAGACATCAACTTCTTGTAGACAACTTCACTATAAATATTAGAAGCTTTGTCTATAAATAATTTTTCTTACTGGAGCATAAAAAATAAGAATCCATATTTATGCAGGAGATAAAGTGTTAGCTCCTCCATTGCCTACCTTCTGGGATGCCCAAGTTGAAGAAGTATAGAGTTGTTGATTTGAGAAATCAAGTGTAAGCCTCCCATATTATACTTTAATTCTATACTTCTTTCAGAGAAACATACCAAACAATATTGTGGCTTGTTACTACTTCTTCTTTATAGCAAATACCTCTATACTTGTTAGTCCATATTTTTTTTAATGTTATGCACTACTCTTTGTAATGCAGCCTCCAAGAAAATATCCCTTGTTACAGGAATTCATAGCAAGATTAGTCTCTATACAACACTTAAACCTTGAGTGACTTGATCACCGCTTAGCACTTTCTTGTCATCCATCCTTCTAGCATTCTTTCATCATGACAATATTGCATAGTAGTGATGATCTCCCTTAATTTAGACTTGGATCCTGAATGTATAGAGCTAATTCATGATTTTATGTCTTTGGATCTACTTGTTTTCTTATCCAAACCTTGGTAGGATTTTCAAATAAAATTTTATTTTTTATTTGCTTAGGAGCCCACTTCATTCTACTTCTACAATCTTGTGGTATATGTCCAAAATTATGATATTAATAGCATTCTATCTTGAATAATGGAGCAACTGTGCTATAATTTTTGTTGCCATAGCCATTACAGATTTTGTCATGTCTACTTGAAATCTTACTTTTAGGGTTTTGATGATAGTGTTTATAGTCATTCTTGTAGTAAGTTATACGAACTATAGCTTTATGAGCAAAATTAGTGCAAGAATAACAATAACCAAAGAATAAGGATTGATACCTGGATGATTTGACTTTCCTTGATGATTTTCTTAAAATTATTTACCTTTGTTAATTCTCATTGTTTCTTGGATGGGGAAAAAATTCCTTGAGGTCATCATCATAACTTTCAAGAAAAGGAGAACTTGCAACATTCTTCTGGCATTCAGTATGATTTGGCCTTTGGAGAATGATGATATCACTTTCATGTTTTTCTTTTAATTTAGTCTTTGGAGATTCACTTGTATAACCAAGTCCCCTTTTTTCAAACAATGATCTCTGATGGTTGAGAATGGCATCCAATGATTGAGAACTCTTTAGAATCTTGCATAACTTGTCAACTTCATTTTTCAATGAGACAATTTCTTCTTCAAGTTTCTCATAGTCTTCTTTTTTTCTTTATTAATTGTACCTTTACTACTTCCATTCCCTTTGCTTCCTCCAGTTGAGATGTTAGTGAGATGACTTCATCTTCATGTATTCTTTATTATTGACAATTTTTTGCCTCATGCTTGTTAAAATCCTCATATATTTACTCTAATTGGGATCTTAGAAAGACAACTTCATCTCTTGTACCATCAATGTCATGTTTCTTTTCTTCATTTTGCATATGCTTCTTAAGTTCTTCATTTTCTTTTTTCAATTTATTTATTTCTTTTATAGTAGCCACAAGGTCTTCTTTAGGATCTAATTCAGGCTCTATTACTTCAGAGTCTTCTTTATCCTCATATTTTTCATGTTTTTGGTGCCTTTTTCTATTTCCTTTGATTCTTGATCTTCTTTGCGCTCTTGTTCCACATACTCTAGTTGTGGGTTAGACACAAAGCCAGATTCTCCATAAAAATAAAAATAAAAATAGTTTTTCCCAAATACTTTTAGCTGGAGAACATTGACCCACCTTGATTTTTACAAAATTCGACAGACTACTCAAGATTTAGTTCATCACTTTTTTATTGTATTCTTTTGACTCCTTTGTGGTTGTGCTTCCAGTAACATTGTATTCCCATACTTCAAATTCAAGAGCCATAAAAAATAATCACATTCTTCAGTTCCATAATACATACTTTGTTTCATCAAACAAGGGAAACCTGGCTGAATTTTTATTTCATGATTGAGGAGGTGATGTTTTCAGAGAGTTTGGAGGCTTTCCTTCTTGACCTTGTCATTTGTTATAGGGGATCTTCCTTCCATCTGTGGGGTTGATACACAAGGAACTGGATCTAATACCAATTGTTGGAAATACTGAGAGAGAGGGTGAATCAATATTTATTTCAATTGTTATATTATTCCATTAAAAGTATGTTTACAAGTTAAGTCAAAACACAAGGAGTAGAATAAAAACTAATTATTATTAAAAATAGCGAGGACTCCAATATTCATTTACAAAGACGGGCTCCAACTTGTAATATAAGTTCTTCAATTCTTCGAGGCACCAACCTTGAATGAGGAAACTAGTCATCTTAGGAAAATTCCCCTTATGTAAATTAAGGCACCAACCTGGTCAATAAAAGGACAAAAATCCTCTTAGGGCAATCCATGCACCAACCTGGTCATTATAATGACATTGATCCTCTTAGGCTCCAATCTTCAACTATACTTCAAAAATTTTATTGAAATAATTCAAAATCATTCCTTCAAGATGTATCCCATAAAAAATTCTGCAAGGATGACTTCCGAAGATGGCTTCAATATTTTTGATTAAGGATTCACCAAAATCTGTTCCAAATATTCAAGAATGCTTCCAAAAATGTTGCTACAAAAGGTCTTCAAGTATGCTAAAAAAGACTACTCCAAGAGTCCTCAACAATGCTCCAAAATAACTGTCCCCAAGGATGCTTTCAAATCAACCAAAGTGAGCTTCAAAGATCCTCCAAGGTCTGCACAAAACTCTTTAAGAGTTCCTTTAGATTATGGTACAAATTCTACTTCAAAATGGCTCATGGATTGCTCAAAAATTTGCTTCAAAACAAGCTTCAAGTCTGCAAATAGGGGTCTCCAACATTTGCTCCAAATTTCTCAACAAACCAGGATACAAGTCTGCTCAACAAATGTCTTCAAAATACTGCTTCAAGATCTCCAATAGTTTTTCCAAAAACTCTTCAAGTAGTACTCCAAAATGTATTCACAATCTACTTCATTGTCTCTTCAAATATCACTTTAACATTTGATCAAAGTCTCCTTCAAATATGGTACAAATTTTGCACCAAATATCACTTCAAATATGGTCCATGATCTACTACAAAAATCACTTTAAGGATTAATTCAATATGTGGTCCATGGTCTACTAAAAAAATCACTTCAAAGATTACTTCAAGATCTAGTCCAAGGTCTACACAAAAGGATTCAAGATTGCTTCCTTGAGAATTCCAAGTCCGATCCAAACAAATTCAAAGTCATATGCCTAAATATACTCCAAGCCTTAGGACTGAAGTTTGTCACAGAAGATTGAATTGTAGACCATGAATTAGTCCACATAAGGTTGATTTTTTCTCCTTACCTCAGGTTTAATTATGCTCCTCAACAAAGGTCAAGGTCTTTCCAAAGTAAATTATTCTAAAGGGTTGAAATTTGTGCCACAAGTGGGTCGATTTCTCAACAATATATGGCTCCAAGATGCTTCAAAGACTGGTCATATAACCCTTCAATAACCCTTAAATTGTAACAAATATAATACCCAAGAAATACTCCTTCAAACTGTTGTTAGGTTCATGAGATATAAACCTTTTTCCTCTTCTTCATGCATCTAAAGTGCCTTATGCTTCCATAATTGAGTTCTATTTTGTTTCTCACTTCAATTAATTTATCTAGCCAAATTGGGAAGAGCATGGCCTTAATCTATACTAATTAAATCATACACTAAACTAACATGTTTGTTGGGGTGAGGGTTGACTTGTTTTTATTCTTTGGAGTCGGCCTGTAATTTTTAACATCATTTTTTTTTTCACGTTGTAAAATTTTATTATGGGGATGACCTTTATTTTATATATTTTTAACATTTATGTGTTGCATTCAACATAGTATGTTGTGGCTAGCACAAGTCCTTTACTAATTTTTATCCATTCTTAAGTGTGCCAAATATAAGAGGTTTTGGTCTCTTAGTATTGCACAAAAAAACTGTAAATATGTTTAGTGATGAGTGCAGAAGTTTGAATAGTAAACTATGATATATGTTGCATGTCCATATAGTGTGTAATTCATTGCTCTACTTTCTAAAATTTTCATGTAGTGTTGTATACATTTTTAGATCACTAGGTTCTCTTTCTATAATAGATTCTCCATCCTTAAATATACTATCACGTGTCCATATTGCATATATTTTTCTAATAGTAATAATCTTGCATTCTTGTTCATACTTGGAATTAGGGCATTCCTTGCAAACTTGCTTTGTGATTTCTTGGAAATAATATTGGATTGATCTGCCTTTTACCAGGAGTTGGCTTCACAACAATATTTTCCCTTCACTATTTTAATGATCTTCCCATATAAATATCTTCCAGACGCGTGCAAGTCAATCATGACATCATAGTCTAAGTAGCCATTGCTTTCAGAGTTATTGAAGGGCTAATTAACCTTTCATAGTCTAAGTAGGCATTTATTTCAAAATTACTGAAGGACATTCAACAAAATGGCTTCTTTGTCAACCATCTGACTTTGACCATGTTTTGTTGGCCCTTATTTTGACATCAATGTCATCATCTCAAAATTATGTATTCTTTTTCAAAAAGAAAGGTTCTATCATGTTCCAATTACTTATATAATGAAGATTGGTCATGAAATTTCTCTACCATTCACATCACTCTTTAAACTAATTGTTTCTCATCTTGATTCAAAGGAATATTAAGAATTAAATATTGAAGTATGGAATTTGAAGCCAAAGCCTTGGGGTGAAGGTGGATGGATTTTAGGTTTGGAGAAAACAATTTGTAAAACCATTATGTTCCTTCATAGATTGGGGAAGATGGTGGCATTTTCCAAAAGGAAAAGAGAGAAACAAGCAACCCAATTTTTGGTAGATGTTCATATGGTTGGAGGAATATCTCCATAAAATCTCGTTACATGAAGAATAATACAAAGAGGAGAATTTTCTTATGTATATGGAAGAATATCATACTTGTGATGATGCAGGAATTCTCAAAAATTGATGTTTGGTTCAAAAAATTGTTAATTATAATTGCATAAAGTATTTTTACCAATTAGGGAATTAACAAAAACAAGAAGTTTTTAAGGAGAAATTTTCATAAACATAAAATTAGAATAACAAACCACAAGAAATAATACACCAACGAATTTGATAACAGATTTCAGCTGCAAACTCAAAAATTATTATGCCTTTGAACCCTTTAATCTTCAGTGGGGAGGCCTCTTCTATTAATCTTCAAAGTTTAAGTATGAGGGGTTTCCACGGTGAATTATATTAGATATCATTTTTGGGATTCAATTGCATTAAGTAAGTCATTCATCTATGACCATTTCCATGAGAGGTAGTCATAACTGACTAATTTCTCATGATTTTTGAATAGTTCACTTAGCACTCATTACATCGGGTGATGCTCACAAGTGTGAAGAAATGGGATTGAAACTAGTGAAATGAATCACATAGCGTCAATCATCACTTCCGAGGCTTGCACCCGGTAATTATGACTTCCCGGGAGGTCACCCATACCAGAACCCCTCTGGCTCAAGCGCGCTTAACTGTGGAGTTTTACCCACAATCAAGCCCACTTAGCTTGCTACCCCATTTACAAAACCTAAGCAAGTATTGAGCCTCATGAACCATTCAAGTAGAGCTCCCTTTACTCTTTGTATTTAAGTATGAGGGGTTTTTGCAGTGCATTATATTAGATATCGTTTTTAAGATTCAAATGCATTAAGTAAATCATTCATCTATGACCATTTAAAAATGATCAAAGTACATAAAAAATACATAATATGGATCTTTGACTAGCTCCACTATGTCCTACTCGACCTCGCAAATCCAAAGCAACTAACGACACTAAAAAAGACAATACAACTCCCAATATTGGCCTGCAATTTTTTTGTTGGTTGCAAGCTTCTTCTCTGCATAAAATGATTGTCTTTGGATGAAATGTTAACCACCCATTCCTAGCGTGTTGGTGTAACTTTTTTAATAACACGAGGAGGTCGACAGTTCAAAACCACTTCCCATTACTCCGCGATACAAATCTTCTAATATATATGGTTTAACAACCATATATTATATTACCCTGCGGAATCATATGTTCAAAGGCCAACATAATAACAAATGTTTAAATTTAGACCATATTCAATATATGGTTATAACCATATCTCATGAGTTAATACATTGCTACGTTGGGCGAATAAATTTTAAACATATAATATATGGTTTTAGGAACCATATACAAACGATCCATTATATACTAAGTAGGTTGACAGTTCAAAATTGCCTCTCCTTTCTTTGTGATACAAAACTTGTAATATATACGGTTGTGTTGAGAAGCGCTCTACAACCTAGTAGGGAGATGTTGTCAAATAATGTGTTATATATATATATATATATATATATATATATATATATATATATATATATATATATATATATGTCAGCTCAATTAAACATTTTATTGATGACAAAAGAAAATTAGCCAAAAATAAATAAATCAATCAATAAAACAAAAAGAATATATGATTGATTTAGCAAATAACATTATTTGTCTGCAAATTATGTCTCCCTTCACATTGGGACAACAAACACTATAAAACTTACCAACAACCCATTCGTCAATCTACTGTGCTTTGATCCCTCATTAGGAATTATACATAAAATATTAGATTAGGTTTTGTTTGTAATGTATAAGATTATTTACCAAAAGTTGAAATTGATTAAACACAAGTCAACTGTTATTACATTTAAAATGTTGCATGAAATTGAAATACTTACAAAATGAAAATGTTGCCTAAAAATATTGCATTGGTATGGGTGAGGTAAATCTTATCATAGTAAAAAAGTAATTAGTATTTCATATAGATAAATTAAGTAAATTGATATCATCAGTAAAAGTGCTTTTATGTGAGTTAAATTTTCTCAAAGTAAAAAACAATAAGTATTTCTGGTATATAAACCAACATAGCTCCATCTTAACTCTGGATCAACCAAAAGCCAAGAGGGATAGAATCTTCTAAGGCTCAAACCTCATTTTGAGTACAAAACTTGAGCAAAGATTTGCACCTCAAGGTTTGGTCCCTCTTGGCATTTGGTAGATCTAGAGTTAATATGGATCTATGTTGGTTTAACAACCACATATTATATTACCTTGTAGAATCATATGGTTAAAGGCCAAGATGACAACAAATATTTAAATTTAAACCATACTTAATATATAATTATAACCGTATCTCACGAGTTAATACATTCCAACAATGGGCGAATAAAGTTTAAACATATAATATATGGTTTTAATAACCATATAATGAATGATCCATTATCTATTAAGAACATGGCAGTGTATTTCACTTGTCACACATTTGTTATAATATATAATGTCAGAGTTGTCTTTAACTACGAATTTTTGAAAAGTTTTCTCGTTTATTTTCCAATATAATTTGTATGGAATCTGACATGGGTTCATTGAAATCACAAGTTTGATGGGTGAAATCTTCATAATCGAAGTGCCCCATGGGTTATTGAGGGTGTTGAATCCATATATGCAGTAAAAAAACTAGTTTGAACAACACAAATCAAGATTTGACCACAATTTTTGTTGTTGCATTGAGACCAAAAATATGCGGAAAACGCCAAAAAGTTGCACTTAAATACTACTCCTGTAGTGCCATGTATTGGCATGGTCCAATACGTGAGTTTCATTTGGCGGAGTTATGACTATGTTTGGCGAGGTCATATGTAGGTTGGAGGATCTCTAAGTATGGCAGAACCGCAAGATTTAGTGGGCTCCGCCAACCACTGGCCACCATAATAAAGTGGTAATAGATTTAAACACTCCATTATGGTTTAAAAAATTGCATTCGTGGTCTAACAGTTGGGCCGCTCGAATTATGGTGGGGATGTCTTGTGTTCAAACCTTGTTGTAAGAATCCTTACTCTTTTTTTTACCTGCGCGTGGGATATTTTGGCTGTCGGCATGGTGCCACATTGTACCATTCCATTGGCCCATGTGTCATGCACCTGTTAGTCCACCCATGCCTGTGTCAGTGCCCATTCACCCTGCCACACAACTTCCTACTCATATGGTCAACCTAGTCAACCTGCTCACGTGCCATCTGTAGAAGATGCCACATCATTCAGAGGTACTACCACGTCAACGGTACCAATTTCCACATGGCATTCAACCTTTAACTTTTGCCTGTGTTTACCAAATATTCAAATTACAATAACTTTCACATATGAACTTGGTATGAGCCTATTCAAAATTGCACCTAAATCAATATTTTGAGCTCTACGCAATGGCAATAGTGTCGCTTGAATCCAAGGAATTTGAATTTTTGTCCATTCTGAGATCCTCCCAGATCATATGATCACAAAATAAAATCTTCCTTACAATGGATCAAAGAAGGAGTTGAATTATTTAAGTTTTATTTTAACTTTTGAAGTGAAAAAATGCATCATAATGAATTATGGGTTTGTTAGATCGAAGACTTTTGTGATCCATAATGTAGATAAAATTACTTTCGGAATAATCACATCATTAGGATTAGGTCTAATGATGTGATTACTCCGAAAGTACTTTTATTTGAATTTTGGGTTTATTTTAACTTTTGTGTTATCTTTAAAAGTTGAATATAACCTCACAAAAAATGTCATAAATTTATGGAAGATTAATTGAGAAATTGATTTTACCAAAATTTTAGATCATAGAAGGGATCTAATTAGTGCAAACATTAAAAAAAAGGATCTTCTTGAATATGTTTATAAAATAGGAGATGGAAAATCACATCACATGGATGGATAACCTAGTGAATTCCTTAATATGATGTGGAAGATGATTGGAAAAGGAATGTTATCTATGTCACGAGAGGTATTTCATATAGGAAGAATGGGTGTGTTCCAAAATCAAGGTTTAATTAAGCTCATTCCTAAGAATTCAAGAAGAGTCTCTATTAGTGCACAACAACCTATCACTTTGCTAAATATTTCTAACAAAATTATGGCCTAAGTCCTTGCTTTGAGCGTTAAAATGTTGCAGCATTGTAACATCCCTTTTTCCAATCCCTAAGTTTTGTGATGTAATTAAAAGATGCTAATGTTCGAGTGTCAACGTGGCTCTATTGCCAAGACTATTAGATGTAAACATATATTTTGATTTAATTGTAAAACTACTAAAATTTAGGAAGAAGGACATGCCTATATAGATCTCGATGTATGGAAGGATAGCTTACTTAGGAAGCATGTGAGGGGGATTAGGAAGTGTTATCACTCTAGTAATTTCTTAAATTGTGGGATTTTGAGTTTTTAGTCAAAGAATACTAGAGGTAACCACAAACCTACTTCAAATTCTAGGATCTAGCCTTCCTAGAATTCAGAGAGGGCTCTCTCCTTAAAATTTATCTTTGTTTGATTTATAAATGTTAGGCTAGTTATGAAAGTACAATTTGGTTTTGGTTTAAAGGGTTTGGTGGGGAAAAATCACTTGGAGGTAAAATAGAGAGAAATCTACTTGTAGAAATTTAAATAACTGATATATTATTCACCGAGATTCTCCTGATCACACACTATTTTAGCTTCATGCATAATACAGAATCTCTTCTACCATTGATCATCACATGCGAAAATAAAATCAATTGCATGCACACATTAAAACCACAAACAATCACACATATGAACACAGTATTTAATGGGAAAGCTTAAAGCTGAAAACCCCAACTATCTGTATATTATATGTCATGGAGATCATGTAACAATCATAGTACAAAAGCTCCTCACAAGCTCTCATGCACACCCTCAATTGCTGCACACTATCAAGCTAGATCTAGCAAAACACATGCTCCAACTAGCTACTCTGGATAGCCACTATCATAATCTGTTATGGAGTATTCATTAAATAACATAAACCACCTGGCTTGTACTGCGCAATCCTCATGGGCTTCTCCAATTATCTATGTGTTGCAAATAGCAACTGTATAGTCACAACTGATAGTTAACCTGCTCTTTCACCTATTTCTACACTGGTCTCCACTGAAACTGTCCATGCACTGAAGTTAACTGATGTATTCTTTAGTTGATTAATGAATTTATAATTAGTGAATTAATTAATAATTAATTCACACCACTCTTCACTAGTGTATTAATCAGTTAGACTAAATACAACTAGCTCAACTATGTTTAGATTAGTTAAACTGAACACAACTCCATTAACTCCTCAATCAACTCCACCAAACTCTCTCACATGAGTTCTAACCGAAGTATCCATGCAATAGCTCCACTTAACCCTCAGGAATAGCGTAATTCCTTCTGTCAACTCCTGTGCCACATCTTTTCACTTAACTGAAGTGCTCCAAGAGAATAAGATAATGTTTATAGTCCAAATATTATTAAGAGCTAATAATATTCGACATATCTATTTTTAGACTGGAAATCTAAAAATAGATTCCGCCCAATATGTCTAAAAATAGAAGTCCATTTATTTTTCCAACTTGACCAACCATCCACAAATAGCATCCTGCAACTCATAGAACATGATCCATATGTCTAAAAATAGACATAGTCTAAAAATAGACTTTGCGCCAAAAATAGCCTGCGGGCCCACTTAGTGAAGGCGACTCCTTTCCACTAAGCTCATCATCTTGTTACAATATCAACACTCCCTCTCAACAAGATAAGGATTATCTACAACCCAGATCTCCGCCGTGTATTCGAACTTGCTCTGGTGAGCGCCTTCGTCACACGCAGATCCGATTCTCCTTAGGAATGTATGAAAGTAACATGATTCCGCTCACACAGAACCTTCATATGATGATACCAATTCGGTGAAGCCATGCTGCCTCAACTGATCCTCCTATCTGTACCATGAACCATATCCCGATGTGCCTCTAATATAGCGCAATACATGCTTGCCTGCCTTCCAAAAGAGCTTCGTAGGCTTAACCATAGCTTGCGAAAGCTGGTTAACTGCATAGCATATATCGGGTCGTGTATTGACCAGATACATAAGCGACCCCACCAACTGTCGATAGACAGTGGCATCCACTACCTCCGCTTAAGTAGCATCCTCCTTCCTCCAACCACCAGGAAGAGGAGTGTCAACAGGCTTGCAGCCTTGCATGTTGAACTTCTCCAGTATCTCCCGGGCATACTTGCCTTGAGAAACAAACAGTCCATCACTGCGCTGCCAAATTTCCAATCCCAGGAAATAATGAAGGAGGCCCAAGTCCTTCATCTCAAACCCCTTTCCAAGATCAACCTTGCATGAGTGTATCAACAGTTCATCACCTGTCAAAATCAAATCATCTACATAAAGTACAATGATCAGCAACTTACCCTCCACCACAATCTGGTATAGGTTCAGATCCGCCTCACTCTTGGAGAATCCAAGTCCAGTGAAATAATTGTCTATCCGTGTGTACCAAGCACGAGGTGCTTGTTTCAACCCATACAACACTCTCTTGAGCCTGCACACATGCGACTCGCTGCTGAAGATCTTGAAACCTTCGGGCTGCTCTATGTACACCTCCTCCTCAATGACTTCGTTGAGGAACGCAGTCTTCACATCCATCTGATGAATGTGCCACCCCATCTGCTCTGAGAGAGCAAGAATCGTCCGTATGGAAGAATACATTGCGACAGGTGCAAAGGTCTCCTCATAATCGATCCCCTCAATCTGTGAAAAGCCTCGGGAAACAAATCTTGCCTTGTACTTCTCCACACTCCCGTCAACTTCCTGCTTCACTTTGTAGATCCATCTCGAACCCACCACTGATTTCCCCTCCGGCCTCAGGACAATTTCCCATGCACTGTTTCTGACAATCGAATCATACTCTTCCACCATGGCATCTACCCATGCGGGATCCTCCACAGCTTTCTCGAAAGAGGATGGCTCTGTCACGATACACTTGCTCATAAGGGCCATGTATCCAGTATACCGGTCAGGTGACTGTCTCTGTTTGTGCTTTGATGTAGGTGCTCCTACAACCTTCTCTACATGTTGAGCCAGTCGCTCAGCTTCTGTAGTGCGCTTCCACCCTCTGATGGTTGGCGTTGCTTGAGTGGTCTCTTCCACTCCATGAACCTCGTCTTGTGGCTGATACACATCCTGAGACTCATCCTTAGGAACTAATAGCTCCTCATATGCATGCAAGTGTGGCTCCCTCTCAAGCGAACACTTCATGGCTTTCTCCTCATGAAATTTGATATCCCGTCGCACAACAGTCTTGCGACTGTCTGGAAAATACACACGATAGTTGTGGGGCGTATCAGTGTACCCAAAAAATATCCCAACCTCTGCAGTCGGCTCCAGCTTCTTCCTGGCATCCTTCGTCACATGAATGTAAACAGGTGAACAAAAAATCATCAAATGGGAAATATCAGGCCTCTTACCAGAAAACGCCTCCTCGGGTGTACTCATGCCAAGTATCCCGTGAGGACAACGGTTCTGCACATATACTATAGTATTGCATGCCTCAACCCACAAGTGTATGGGAAGGCCCTGATCATGCAACATCGCCCATGCAACACCCACGATTGTTCTGTTCTTCCGCTCAGCAACCCCATTCTGCTGTGGGTTATGAGGTGCTATGATCTCTCTTCGAATTCCTTCTGCACTACAAAATTCCTTGAATTCGCCAGAGATGAATTCACCACCATTGTTGCTCCTAAGAGCCTTCACCTGCTTCCCCGATTCTTTCTCAACCAGTGCCTTGAACTCAAAGAACTTTGATTATGTCTCGCTCTTCTTCTGCATGAAGAAGATCTAGCACTTACGAGAAAAATCATCAACAAATATCACATAATACCTGTGTTTTGCTATCGAAGCTACTGAGAAAGGTCCACACATGTCTATGTGAATTCTCTCAAGGATCGTCGTGGTGCGACTATCCTTCTCGTGAAAGGTGGATTTCACAAATTTTCCTAAGGTACACCCCTTGCACTGATATAACTACGCAAGAGTGCCTTTAGGAAGCCCAGTAGAAATATGCTGCAGTATCTTCAAATCTCCATGGTGAAGGTGGCCCAATCTCCGGTGCCACAACTCGCCATCATCCTGGCTCACCACTCCTTCTTCCTTGCCTGCCATTGTTGCGCAGCCATCTACCTACAGTTTATAAAGGTTCTTAACTCGAACCCCTATCCTCCGGGTCTCACCAGTTGCCTTACTACGTAGGAAAGCCTTTCCCTCGCTAAAGACAACATCATATCCCTTGTCTTCTAACATCGCCACAAAGATAAGATTCTTCTTCAATCCTGGAACATGCATCACTTCCTTCAATACGAAGGGTTTACCAGACTCCCTCTCAAAGGAAATGGTATGATACCGGTCACACTGTATCTACCATCATCGCCCATATCGATGTGCACTCCAAGATCTTTCTCATCCAGATCAGTAAACAAATCTCGATCTCCTGTCATGTGAAAAGACACACCACTATCAAGAAACCACACTGAACCCATCACACTTGAGACCAAGCATGCGATCAGTGAAAAATCCAGCTCAAACTGTGAGGCTAAGGCCTCTCCCACTACAGATCCAGTAGCCTGCTTATTTTTCTTCTTCTGTGGACAATTAGTGGCGTAATGTTCATGTTGGTGACAGTGAAAGCACTTCACCTTGGACATGTCCTGCTTCTTGCCTTTCGCACCGGATTGAGAATATTTCTTGCTCTTCCCCTTCTTTGCTTTGGCAGCCAAAGCGAAATTCTCTTCATCAGAGTTCTTTGATGAAGATCCATCCTTGGTACTCCGCCTTATCTCCTCTTGCACAATATTCGACCAAAGTCGCTCCCATCCTGGCAATTTCTCCCGACCATTGACAGAGTCCTGATAGGAATGCCAAATCTTCGGAAGCCCAAGGAGAGCCAAGCTCACCAAGTCCTCTTCATAAATAGTAACCCCCACACTTCCTAGCTCATCCCTGCATTGGATGAACTTCGTGAGGTACTTGGGCATACTGTCGCCTTTCTCCATTTTTATGTTTCTGAGTCTATCCTTGAGCGCCAACTTCCTCTGGTCGCTCTTTCTTTGGAATAAATCTGTCAAATATTTCCACATCAAGAATGGAGAAGCTTTACCATGAAGGCTGGACACTATGTGATCCTTCACACCTTCCAACAGAATCCTTCGACACTTTTCTGTCTTCTTTTGCCATGCGTCAAGTACGGCAACATCACTAGAAGTAGGCCTTGGAATTTCTGCATCTATGAACTCCTTCAACCCATTGTCATCCAGCACCGCCTCCATCATGTCCTTCCATGCAATATAATTCAAGCTGCCCTCAAGGGCATACTCCAATCGCAATCCGTTGAGAGACATCTCAACTTCGACACCAAGAAAACACTACTACAAATTCGAATTCCACCAGCACAAAACTCAACCGCTTCAATGTTTTGCAATTTCTCCAATGATCAATATCGCTCTGATACCATGTAGAAATTTGAATAACTGATATATTATTCACCGAGATTCTCCTGATCACACACTATTTTAGCTTCATGCATAATACAGAATCTCTTCTACCATTGATCATCACATGCGGGAATAAAATCAATTGCATGCACACATTAAAACCACAAACAATCACACATATGAACACGTATTTAATGGGAAAGCTTAAAGCTAAAAACCCCAACTATCCGTATATTATATGTCATGGAGATCATGTCAATTATAGTAATAAAGCCCTCAAGGCTGCTCAAAGATTACCTCCACCTCCTACACACTATCAAGCTAGATCTAGCAAAACACATGCTCCAATCTTTTGCCACTTGATACCTACCTCTATTGCATAACAACGTTATGGGATGGCTCATTAAATAACATAAACCACCTCGGGCTTGTACCGTGCAATCATTGGTTTCTCCAATTATCCGTGTGTTGTAAATAAGAATCGTATAGTCACAACTAATAGTTAACCCGCTCTTTCACCTATCTCTGCACTGGTCTCCATTGAAATTGTCCATGCAGTGAAGTTAAATGATGTATTCTTTAGTTGATTAATGATTTGATAATTAGTGAATTAATTAATAATTAATTCACACCACTCTTCACTAGTGTATTAATCAGTTAGACTAAATACAACTAGCTCAACTATGTTTAGATTAGTTAAATTGAACACAACTCCATTAACTCCTCAATCAACTCCACCAAACTCTGTCACATGAGTTCTAACTTAAGTATCCATGAAATAGCTCCACATAACCCTCAGGAATCACATAATTCCTTCTGTCAGCTCCTGTGCCACATCTGTGCACTTAACTGAAGTGTTCCAAGAGAATAAGATAATGTTTATAGTCCAAATATTATTAAGAGCTAATAATATTCGACATATCTATTTTTAGACTGGAAATCTAAAAATAGATTCCACCCAATATGTCTAAAAATAGAAGTCCATCTATTTTTCCAAATTTACCAACCATCCACAAATAGCATCCCGCAACTTATAGAACATGATCCATATGTCTAAAAATAGACATAGTCTAAAAATAGACTTTGCGCCAAAAATAGCCTGCGGGCCCACTTAGTGAAGGCAACTCTTTTCACTAAGCTCATCATCTTGTTGCAATCTCAACACTACTTTTCCATTGGGCTATGGAGTCTAAATCAAGCTAGCAACACTAGAAATCAAGACTAAAAAGGTACAAATATATTCAGGGCAAGATAGATAACCTTCAGAGATTTGGGAAAGTGGTTTTTGTGAGCTGGTAAGATCGAGATAAAGGGCACTTAAGGATCCTTTGATCCATAAAATGGAAATAGAAGGCAGAGGTCAAATGGGAGTGAGAGAAATTAAGAATTCTCAGCATCGAAAATCAGAAGAAAACATTAAAATGAAAACTAGTTAAAGATAGGGAGCACTTGACTAATCCTGTAGTAATACTCCTAGTTACACATTCAGATAGAACAAACATAAAATGAATGCATGAAATTTAGAAAAGGAAACAGTGACAAGTAGGAAGTACTTCACTCATCATCTTATCATAGGGATCCTGAATTATGGTGCCAATCAGCTTGTCCAGTCTGCTACTTCGAATTCAAACACACAATAGCCTCCAATGTCCAACAAAATGTCTATAGTAATTCCAACAATTTTATTCCACACTGAATACTTCTAATGTAGAAGTATTTATACAAAAGGTAGTTACAAATATCCTAGGAAAAATCTAGGAATATCTTTAGGAAAAAAAAAATCTTTACATAATAAGAGGGACAACTGCTTAACAAATCAGCATGCTATCATCTTATCCAAAATAAATAGGATTGTTTTATCTAACAAGGAGATTTTGATTGATTAGCTGTCATGCTTGCTGGTTGCTTGAAAATATCAAGCTTTTGACTTGCCTTCGCTGACACTCTTTCATCTGATACTCTTTAACGTTGCTACAGTTTCATTGTTTACTGTTGTAAAAATATGTCTTTTTGCAGTAAAATCAACAAATTGTCTTCTTATTTCACTATTCTTTTTTACTGCTTTCTTGATTGTTTTTTGAAGGTAATATTTCTTCATTGTTTTACCTCTCATTGTTACATTAAATCAATAAATGTTTGCAACTGTTCTTCATTTGGAATTTTGACATTCTTTAGCTTCCTAAAATTCTCATCAGCCTCTGTGTATTTAGCAAAAGTGGGCTTGAACACAAAGAGATGTTTAATCTCATGTTGTAAAAAGAACAAATCTTCAAAATGCTGAAGGAGGACTTTTCCTGTGGGATTGCCTTGTGGTAATGGTTTGTTGACTTGTTCCTTAGCAAATTCCCTTATCTTTTTATCATAATCCTTCTGGGGCATCAATTGTTCATTAAAAACATGGGTGTCTGGTAGGCCCCTCTGTCTTAAGTTTGTGTATTTTACCATAAACTTTGTTATGGAAATGTTCATTGATTCACATTTCTCTTCCAGATTATTCATCAAATTCCTCTTAGTTACAACCTTTTTAATCTGTAATATTGTTTCTGTTCTTTCCAATACCTATAATTCCTCTAGTTCTGCCCTGTTCTTGCTGTTCAAGAATGTGATGAGTTTTAAAGCTTGAGCAGGCTTATCGGTTAACTCATCCTTGGTCTTTTGAATCTCTGCCTGAGCTGCTAATAATAAATCTCTTTGCTCATGTATAACCTGAATTGAAGGCCATTGAGTGTGAATGGCTTCAATTATGTTTGTCCATAGATGATTTTTTACAAATGAAATATGCTCAGTGAAACTTAGCTCTTTTTGTAAATTCTTGATTTGTTCTCCCAATCTGATTGCTTTCTGTTCATGGGTTTTAGCCTTTATCAGAGCTAATTTATTTGTAGCTTCAAGATTATCAATTATCTTCTTTAGGATGTTGATTTCATTAGTTTTCAAAGACATTTCCTCCATATTTTTTACAATCTAACCTGCTCCATCTGTTTGTTGAACTTGTGTTGTAGAATAATCTGCGGTTAAAGTAGTAGTCGAAATTACTGGCACTGCAGTTGCCAGTGGTGCTTTTGGTGCTAGTTTCTCTTCTAATGTGGAAACCACTGTTGTGGTAATCACTGGTATAACTGAAGGAATGATAGGAGTGTCAGGTTCTTTCACAGTTTCCTTCTCTTGGACAAGCTAGTCCATTTGGGATTCCATTTCTTTGATCTGAGCAGTTAATTTGAGGATGAGCTTCATCATCTCTTCTTTTTCAGTTTGATCTTGAAGGATTTCTTTGGTTTGTGGATGCTCACTTTGAGGAAGCTTAAGTTGTTTCCTCAAATCTAAAATATCATCATTCTTTTTCTTTACCAACAATTCTGCTGCTTGAATATTTGAGGGATCATATCCCACCTGTAAAACTAAATCCTCTAAGGCTTTAATCCTTAGGTCATTTGCATACAAAGATGCCTTGTCTAACTTCATTTGATCCTGCATATTAAGACCAATATTATGTAACTTGGTAGCACTCATTGCTTTAGTCACCACTGTTGAATACAACATTTCAGAGCTATGTCTATGAAATTCAATTTGGTCCAGCTCATGAACATTTTCAGTGTTTACCTCAAACTCCACCTTTTTATAATTTGCCACTGTTTTTGGTGCTGAGGTAGTTGGTTGCAAAAATTACATAATAATATTGTTTGTAGAATAATCAAAGGCTGTCAGTAGCCTATTTTGATTCCCAGGTTTTTGCTTGAGGAATTGAGAATATATTTCTGATTTGATTTCCTCATTCTTCTGCTTTATCTGCTTATATTTCTCCTTGATGTCTAAATCCTTTTCCTCATCTGTTTGTGAGGAAGAGGCCTCCATATTATTCTGTTTTTAAATCATTTGAGTGTCATCTTTACTTGCTGTTTTGTCTTTTTCAATTTTTGCAAGTATTTCATTCACTATCACTGTTGCTTCATCATTATTTTCTTTTGGAGCATTTGTATCTTCAACGTCAATTACCTTTTCTTTCTCAATTGAACTGAGTTTAAGCCTTTTATTATAAATTAGTTTGAATTTAGTTTTTGTAGTTGTTTATGTTGTGTATGCTCCTTCTTCTCTGCCTCTTTTTGCTGATATTTCTGGTTGCTTTACAAGTTCAAGAGCCTGTGCTGTATCCATTTTTCCTGCTATCTCTATATTACTTGTAGTATCTATTAGTGTATTTTCCAGCCATTCAACTTGGTTGGAAAATTTCTCAATCTCAGGCTTAATCTCATGTATGAGGGGAGTCAATTTGCATTTTACCCTTAGACTGCTCAAGATCCCTTGAGGATCATAGTTCCATGGAAAACTTTCTTGAAATTTAAACTCTGCTAATCTCTTTGTTATCTCTTTTTCTGCATCTCTGTGGTTTATAATAAAGGGACCAACCTGATTCTTTAACTTAAATTGAGTTTTTTTTTCTAGTAGCCATGAATTTAATAGAATCAGAATTGAGAATTTGTCTCGAATATTCCAGTGCAAAAATTCTCATGCTCATATATCTAGGCAACTTATAAGGTAATAAGTTGGATCCAAAAATTCTTAACACTGTATGCTTTTCATATAGATACCAATCTCCTACTTTACTTTGTTCTAAAAGTTGCATGATTCTTTTCATTTCATCACTGACTCTGGGCTGTTATGCTTTATTCAAAATGTTCATTGCTGGACGTAGAAAGAGGTCTGAAAAATCTGTGTAGGTGAAATCACTACCCTCTTTCCTGAGCAAGGATGTCCATAAAATAATGGATAGAGGCTTACCCTCCAAGTCCATCTTTTGCAATGAAATAGGAAATTTATCATCTTGAAAGAATAAAAATAAGTGAAACAGATAGGATGAGTATCTAAAGACTCCTTCAGTGCGTAATTTTATCAGCTGATGATGGATATTGTTGGCTATGAAACCAACAAAGTAAAAAATGATTGATGGAGGCTGGCCTGGAGACAAGGTGGACAAGAAACCTAGAATGGACTCATCATTAAATCCATCTGTAAAGTATCCAAGTATAAACGAGAGCATAGAGATAATATGTCTAGACCCTTTAGGGAATTTAGCAGTGGAATAAGGAGGGTTTAACTTAGGAATGTCAACATGGGAAGGCATAAATTTTTGAAATATCATGAACTTCTTAGGAAAGTCTAGACCTAAGTACAACTAGGTCAAAGCTTCTATAGACAAGAGGACTGATTGAGGATCAAATTTTAATTGAAGAATTTGTTTTATTGATTCTGTTGTGATGGTAAAAAGGATTTCTCTATCATCATTGACTATTGGCCTTTGATCTGGTTCATAATATTTTTGACATAATTTGATAAGATCTTGGCTAAGGTGGGTCAATGGAACTATATATTTGGGCAAATGAGTCTCCCAAATAGGTATTTCATCCTTATCCAAGTACTTTTCATAACACCAATTGTGTATATCCAAGAGGTTGAATTCTATAACAGGATCAACAATTTTGTAGTCAACATCAGTCAAAGGGAGGCTTTCTACAACAGCTACAGGTGGCTGGAGGGGATTCACTGACACAGTGGATTTAGAGTAAGGACTGGAGTAGATTTGACAGCTTTAGATCCTTCAGATTTAGGGGGTTTGGATCCCCCCAGGCCTAGTTGGTTTAGATCCTCCAGGTTTAGCTGTGCTATGCTTTTTAGTCATTCTGTGATACTTCTGCAAGATTAAATTGTTTGCAGAAGTTATTTTTCTTTTTCAGAGGATGAATTGGGCAATTTTTAAGCAAAAGATAGTCTCTGTTGGTATTTTTTGCTCAGTTATGCTTCTTAGAGAATGTAAACTGGGATAAGACAGGAAACGAGGGTTTCCTGAGTGAATTTTGACTGATTTTTTTTTTTAAAGGTATCTTCAGACTTTAAGTCCTTCTATGTCTTTGAATTTGGTCTTCAGGGGCTTAAAACTTGTGGAAATTGGCTTCAAGGAGTGACTTTTGCAACACATAAATTCTTGGAAAAAATTGGCCAGGGTTTGGCCTCTTTTTGGCGTTTTTAGGAGATTTTAATCCAGTGAAATCTATTAATTAAAACCTGGTTCTATTACCGAAGGTTTAAAATTGAATTTACAGGGTCGAATTCTTCGAAAAATACCTTTAAATGAAGGTATTTGACTGTTGAAAAGGCTTTCGTAGGGTATTGGTTGATTCTGAGGTCTGGTCTGGCTTATTGGAGCAGCAAATAGCTCTTGGTCAATCTTTAATGGTGGAATTTGTTGTCGAATTCGTAACTTCTGGGCATAAGTTGACAATCAGGGCTAAAAGGTTTTTACACAGTCAAGCGGAGCTTTTCAAAGTTTAAATGTGCAAATAAACAACAAAAATGGTGTATCAAAGGTTTTAACCTTTGATATTAATCACCATAAATGTATTAAATGCAGGTCTCATCAAATGGTGGGAGTGGTTTTGAGATTTAAAAATGAAACCGGAGAGCGGTTATCATGTGAAATTTGAGTGGTAAGCAGTTTAACCTAAAACATATGCGATCCAATGAAATATTGCCACGTTGCGGCGGGAGAAATGGGAAAAACTGCCCATTTCGCATCCGATTTGGGTTTGGGTGAGCGATTGATTTATGTGCGCGATATCATTTAAGAGCTGTTGGATCTGGAGCTCGGGAGCGAAGGGTTGATATTTATTTTGTAAGGCGCGACAAAGCAAAGGTGGGACCAGAGTTCTCTTATACGGGCCAGCAGTTGAAATACGTTAAAACCTTTATAAATATGAACGAAATCAAAGGTTTTACATATCAAAAGCAAAGTTTATGCTTATGGTGTCAAGGTATAAGTATGGTTTAAAAAGAACCTTTATAGAACGTGGGGTTACGTATATACCTGGGGTTAATCTATATGAAGCATGAGGCTTTATATAGCGGGAATAATAAAATGGGAAGGCTTTAGTTATGTGATAACAAGCCTTAGCCTTGGGTTAAAAATTATGCGGGGAGAGATGAAAATCATGGCAAAGGGTAGACTCTGTGTGGGCGCAGGTTTAAGTCTTTGAATCTTATAAAAATAACATATAATTTGATTCAAAACTTAGGATAAGAGTTTGATGAGCGAGGGAATATGTTTTGAACATATGTATCGGTGTAACTTTTATTTTATTATATAGTTTTAAACTTGTTGAAGGGTTTAATAACCATAGGGGGCGAGATATTTCATTAAGGTTAATTTTAGACCAAAGGGCGCATTTTTTGGGTTTTTAATTTAACATGTGGATAATATCTTTGGTCCAAAATCTTTATAATAGTGGGTTTTAGGGGGTATTTTAGATAAAGGGAATTATATAGATAGGACAAGGTATTTTTAGGGAATTAATAGCATAAGTCAAAAGTTAATATGACAAGAGGAAATGGAATACACAAAAATACACTAAATGACCAAGTAAAGTGAATAAATAAAGCAAAGCTTTTCATTTCATCATTTCACCAATTTACTTAGGATAAAGCATTTTTGAGGGTTTTTGTAAGTTTCCAAGTGTCAGAATTTAATTAGATGGGGTGTTAGGTTTCATTAAGTAAGAATGAGTCTTTACTTATGAAAATGAGTTAAAATATATGAATGAGGGATAAATAATGGTGAAGAGAATTCTATCATAAGAACTCAACATTTTCCACTATCCAGTCATCGAGCCTTGGGTCCGGTCCCAACAAAATTCAGAGAAATGCTCTAAGCCTTTTTGACTAGTAGTATAGAATACTGAATACTTACAGGGAAAGGGAAATTAGTGATTTTAGCCCGGTGATGAATATTACATGCTTTTTTCCACTTCTTTCTACCTACCCAACATTACTCTAACATTTCTTCTTCTTTTTAGCAGGTGCATTTAAGCTTGTCACCTTAAATCATTTATTCTTTTAAAGCATAAAAACTATGTAATTCTACCTTATTTCATCCGAGGGCCTAGGTTGGACTATTGGGCTCATCATTTATTCTCTACCTATCTGCTGATTAGTCAGGATTAAACTATCTGACAAATATTTATTCACTATCTAAAACATGGAAATTGAAAACATGACAAGTCAAGATTAAACATTTTAAGTCATCATGGATTATGGCATTTATTGACACTCTGCCATAATCATTTGCAAAAAGTAAAAAGTAGTGGCATTTGGACTTGCACACTTTCATGTTTTATTTTCAACTTTTTTCTTTTGGGGTCTATAATTTTTTTTTAAGTCCTTTGATATTTCTTTTAGGACTTTTACCCTCTTTTTGATTTTTTATTTTATTTTATTATTTTATTATTTTTTTCAAAATATGGGAAAAAACTTGCAGAAAGCAAGGTATGTACATATTTTACAAGACTATCAAAAATCAATTCGAAATTATGAATCCTATATTTATAGGACCGTAACAGGAAGTTTCCTATATTTCGTGAATTTAGTGATTTGACCCTTGATGGTCCTATTGACCAACCAATTGTCATAATTGTTATACAGTATTTGTGTCGTCATGCCACCAGTGTCGAAAATATGTTCTTTATAAAAAATACATAGAACATCCCCGAAGAAGTGAAAGAAGACTTTATTTAAAAAGATTCTGAAAAGCTTGTCAAAAACCTTGTTTTACAAGCCCAGCGTGGTCTACACAACTAATGGCTCGTTCTTGTCACCTTTTGAACCACTTGTGTCTAGTGCTGACAACCCGACTCTTGTCAGGAAAATCCGCGTTGGTCATCTTCAGGCAATTCTCCCCAAAATGGAGGAGAAGCTTCCCTTACTAGAAGCATAAAGAACGACGACGTGGTTTCAGGTTGTTGATGATAGGAGCGAGACCTCCCATTCATGGCCATGGATCCTTTTTCCATGGATATTTGCCTTAATATGTGAAACTCCTCCCACCTTTTATGGATCATCAACTACCTCTCCTTCCCTCTAAATGAAACCCCTTCCATCCACTAAAGGTTGGTTGCCATCCTATGAGTTGAATCATGCCCAATTGTTGCCCATCTGTGAAAGGAGAAGTTGTTTGAAGAGTTGAGCCTAGGACTTGGAGTCTCACCTGAAGGAGACGTCCAACATCAAGGCTTATGTTTTTATTTCTCCCTTTACAATTCTATTAATAATACATTATGTGTTTCCTTTCCATAAATATATCAATTATTGCATGTTTATTATAGTGCTCCTTGATATGCTACATACTTTATACTAGAAATTGTTATGCTTTGTATCCATTTGTTATCTCTGTTGAGGCAATTTAATTACCTATCATTTAATTGTCAACCCGGGGGTTTTGTAAAACTTGCGAAGCGCACGTGCACTATATATGCTAGAAATTAACCTCCAATTTAGATCAATCTAACTACGAAATCAAATGATGACAAACCAAAAACATAAGGAAACTGAAATCAATCTATATAAAGGAAAAACTTAATCTATGAAAGGCAATTCAAATCCTATTCACAAAAGTTGTCTAATATGAACGTGCACACAATCTCTTGAAAATGAATCTTTTAAACTAGGAATGAAAATAAATCTAATCTTCTTGCATGAAATGAAAATTTGATCTATATATATATATATATATTTGAATGATTGAAATTAGACTTAATCTAGTGAAATCTATGAAAATGAGAAATCTAATCTAGGAAAGCATTCAAAACAAACTTACTATAATTGAAATCCTAATCTACTACACACACTTGCGTAGAATTGGAAATCTAATCTAGGCACACTTCATGAATTTAAAATCTAGACTTCTTACAAGAATTGAAAAGCATGAATTGAAATTTAAACAATCTTATCTACAATGAAAGCAAAGTGACCAATCCATCTAAACCTGTAAGAGCACACAAACAAAATGAGCATATGAAAACTTAACTCATGAAAGCATGTAAATGAGCATAAATGAAATAATAACAAAGCATGAAATGAAAACTAAACTAAACATAAAGAAATGAATGAAATTATGATACAATCTCACACTCATTTAGGTGGCAAATCCAATGATGCATGAGGATGGAAAGTGAAGAAGCTCCATATGTAAGCAAAACCAAGTCAAAGTGAAAGAACACTCATGAGTAAGGTGCCAAATCTAATTCTTTATTCAAAACATGAGCATAACTCCAAAATTTACAAATGCCTTTGAAAGGAGAAGGCTCTCCTATTTATACAAGAACATAAGAAGCTACCTCATTCACGAAGGTCCATTATTCTCTCCCTAGATCCCTAGAAAATATCATAGAGTTACAATTTAAATAGGAAATGATGAGACACATATCCTCTTAGAGTTACAAATCAAATAGGTAATGATGAGACACATATCCTCTTTGACCTTTATCCAAATCTCCTTCCATATCTTGAAGGGAATTCGAATTTGAGCATTGGAGGCCACATAAGGGTGCCTTGGAAACTTCCAAATGACCTACGCATGTCATGAAACTCAAGCCACTTTTAAGTATTAGCAAATATATGTCATTTTTCTAAGTTTCAACCATAAATTCACTTTAAAATACTATAAATCATTAGATTTTGGAAAACACAAATGGAACCCATATAATTATGAAAATGAAGGCTAATGAAAGGTTATATGGTCATGGAGTTGCGACATGTGAGTGAAATGGTGGCGATAAAGGTGAAAGTGGAGGATATTTTGAATACATTTTGGAGGCTCTACATACCCCCCAACTAAAGTTATTGCATGTCCTCATACAATTTACTGCATTGTTTAATCATGATTTTTTTTTGAATGAGCTTAGCTTATATCATATGTCCTTAAACTTCACATTTGACAATTTCATTTCTTTTTGCAAAGTATTCTTTGTCATACATTGAATTGCAACATGTTTGGTTGGTGTGTTTCAACCAAATTCTAATTGGTATTGGTTCTTGTGTTTCAATACCTTGTTTCTTTTTTTTGCAGCAAGATTCATTGAACATATTTAAGAATGCATCTTTTAAATTAGCCATATAGTGTGCTCATCATTTAGACATTATTTTCAAATCATTTAACTTTTTAACCATAATGAAATCATAGGACAAGTATGTTAGGATGAAATGAAGTGAAATGGAATGAAGTGATATCGATATGATAATAAATGGATGTCTCTTCCCTCCCCAACTAAAGGTGTTTTAAGTTTTTATGAAATGAGAAAGGGGATATGGTGAATCATTTTCCAAAAATTATAATTTCAGTATTCAAAGAATTATATGATTAAAAACTAGAAAAGAACATACCTTTACTTACCTAGGAAGTGGAAAAACTATGAATGTGTAGAGAAGTTGTAGTTGTTGCTGGATCATGGAATAGAATGTAGAATTTAATCTGCTTCTTGGTTGCATAAATAGTGGATGAGGTAGTGAAAGTGGATTCTTTATTTTTGCCGCTAGATCTATTGTATCTGCTGCAAAATGCTAAGATGATATAGTCTTCACCTGCTACAAAACCCGATGGTACAATTCTAGTCATGCAAATAAATGTGTTGTTGTTGAGCATGAAGAGAAGTCATTAGATTACCGGCCATTGATGAATGTCGTTAACCAATGCGAGGCAAACTCGCCATTAATGTCAACGAGTGCCAAGGTACCTAAGTAAATTTTGCAAAGTTTGAATAGATGAGCTGATGTCGAGCCACTTGCAAGATCCAACGATCAAGGGATATTGATGTATTCCCATGATTGTCAGCGAGAGAACTTGTCATTAATTCATACAAGCCTCAAGGTACTAATGAGGACTCTATTATTGGACCTAGATAATGCGTTGATGTCAATAGGCCGAGACTTGTTATAAGGGAGACCTTAAGGAATCCTCTCATCTAACGTGGGCGTGAAAGAATAATTTTGAAGGACCACGGATGAGAAATTTTGCAGTGGATTAAGGTTTATTTGAAAAAACAAAAAGGAAAATGAAATGAATCACCTTTGCAGAGGAGTTGAATGTTCTTATTGTTGGGTTACAGGTTAGTGAAAGCAAGGTAGGAAAATATACTAACTGTGGAGAAAAATGAGTAGTGAAGGAAAATGAGACAAGGATTTTATTGACTGACTAAGTAGAAATGCAATGACGAATGTAAAGGGAAATGACGTGAATGTTTTATTGATTGAAGAAGCATGGATGTAATGGAGACACTGGCATCTGAAAGGCTTGCAAGTGTTGTATCGGATCTGTATAAGCATGTGCTCATGCATTGATGTTTCATCTTTGTTGTTGTTTTGCTCATTTTCTTGTGAAAGAAATGTGGTCTCTAAGAGAGACATTGTTCGCTTATCGTCATTTGTCCTTCCTCCTAGAACCTGCAAAAAAAATAGTACTTATTCTGCAATGGAATGTAAGAATATCAAAATAGATAGGTGATCAATCTCTCTGGTTATGAAATTTACACAAAAAATCTGAGAATTGGTATTAATAAAACAAGTTCACGAAGGAAAACCAAAAGAATTTATACCTATGTCGGAACTAGTGCCTTTGGTTACCTGTTGTGCCTTTTCAACAATTTCTCCATTCTTTCTGATTTCAAACTCTGATGATATCCTTCTCATTGTGTAGATCTCATCGATATATTTCCAACGACGCTTGAATTGTCGAAATTCGATGTCGTATGAGAAAGTTAGGCTGATTTGAAATTTGGGGAAACAATGAAGATTGTCATGAGGTTTCTTAGCTGCAGGATTGTTGTTCAGCTGCAGAATTGTGGAGTCTCTGTAGCTAAAAATATTGAACAAAAATTTAAGTATACACAGCTATATATTTTTCATGATCAGTGCAATCTTTGAATTAATCAGTACCTCCTCCTGAAAAACAAGCAAATACCCTACTTGTTTCATTTTTTATTTATTGGAAAATGCAATAAACAAATTTTATTAAAAAGACAAAGATGATTTTTTTTTTTATTTTTTTATTTTTTTATTTTTTAAATTTTTTTTTTAAATTTATTTATTTATTTATTTAATGTTTGAACAATGGGAGAGAGATTTGTTTGTTGTTTTCAATATTATGATAATCATGACATACTTTGCTATCCTTTTCGAAAAAAACACATGGAAAGAAGTCAAAGAGTTATTGGATGCACAATGGATCAAGCATAAATAAGAGCGGGAATTCGTGAGATTTGCCAAAAAATCCTTCTTTAATGATAATGATGCGGCTGATGGTCATGATCTAAGAGTTGACCCTGAAATATAGTCTGACTTCTGAATAGCACAGATCACGATCTCAAAAATTTGTTTTGAGCTGAGTGAGATTTCTCCAGCAGATTGGTCAACATTTCCAGATCTTGATACTTCCAATATCTACACTGGATTTGAGCCGAATAGGCAACTCCAGCAATCAAAAAAATGATGGAATTTTGGCTTCCATAATAGAAACGACTCCACACTTGCTTTTCACAATCACAGATCTGATCTTTACCGAAGCAGATATGAACACAAACTTCTACAAGCACCTTCACAATCTGAGCAACACATCTTCTACAATTTATCTCTCAAAGCATCATGTGCTGGAGGAGAAGGAGCTAACACGCCTCCTGTAGAATAGGGAGATTGGATCTTGATTGATCTTCCTCCAGATAAATCAGATCATGGCCGCAACTGTAACAATTCACTATGCATTAATTAAAAACCATTTTTTCTCTCACGCAACCTTGAAAATGAGGCTCCAAAGAACCCATAAATTCTCTCAAATGGTTACGAAATTGAGGAAATCGCTCATGGATTACTTAATTTCTCCTTCTAAAGAAAACTCATGTTTTACTTTTTCAAATTCAGTTTCAATTGATCAAAAAACGTGTTTTAAAATGAAGTGTCAAAACTGCTGCGTTTTCTGGATTCTGATCTGACAATAAAATCAATTGCTGATGGATCGAAATTTTCGTCGGATTTTATGGGATTTCGGCCTACGAAATCAAAATTTTAAATAATATAGCACATCAAACCTTTAGCTTGTCACTGATGCATTTGGTTTCATCTTGAATTCGTCCACCGCCTAAAACACAATCTTTATCTGAATCAAATGTCAATTTACTGGATTAAGATATGAGAAGCGCAGATTTTGACCGAATGTGGTTAAATTTTTGTATTTGTAGTTATTATATGAGGTCAAAGCTCGAATGATAAAATTCTTATTTTATTTTCCAGCGGAAAGAACTCAAGCAGAAAATAAAATCAAACTTGCAAGACGTCAGCACTGTCATTCAATTACATGTGATGGCGTTGGGTTTGTTTCATAAAACTTGTCTACGCAATCATTCAACCACCGCCCTTCCACCAGCGTCTAGGTAGTGATAATACTGGGTAGAAAATGTATGTTACAAATTTCTATTGTAGGTTTAAAGAAGCTATATTGAAAAAAGTGTTGGATTCACCCTTCCTTCTATGCACTGTTAGTTCACTATTAGTTCAAAGCCTCCTAATTTCATTGTTTATTTAAAGTCTGTCTCTCAATTTATTTTCATTCATCCCTTTTATTATGTCAAGCTTCTATGAATTCGTTCGTTTGCATGGTTTGTTTTATTTTTAATTGTTTTGAGCTTTTAGTTCTTTATTCATGGTTTGTTTTTAATTTTGGATTTTATTATATATATATATATATGTTGCTATTTTCCAAGTATTAGTGCATTGGGATAAAGGCAGATTGCAAATTATAAGACAATTTTTCAAAAAAAATTTTAATTTTTTAAAATTTATTGAAAAAAGGAAAAAAAAATCAAATCAAATCAAATGATGAAAACAAAAGTTAGCAAGAGAATTTCTTGAATTCTCTAGCTAAATACAAGTTTTATCCAATATATATATATATTATTTAATTATTATTATTATTATTATTTATTTATTTATTTATTTTTTATACTAACATAAAGTTTTATTTATATTTATTTATTTATTTTTTGATTCTCCAGATCGCACAAAGAGCAGGAGGAGAGCATACTCAAGATTTTCATCAATCGATTCCTTCTTTTTTAAATTTGCATGCAGAAAATAGAATGAAAAGAATCGATCTCATACCTTAAATTATCGCTCCCGATCTTCGCTTGTGCTCCTTGTTCACAATAGTTTATTTTATTGCAATTTTTGCTTGCCAAGGGTTAGTAAATGAGTGGTTCTTACTGCACCAGAAAACTGCAAATTTATCCTAAAAAATTACAAAAACTACTAAAGGAATGGAACATTCACTTAAGTATAAAAGAATTTCCAATGCATCTATTTATGCAACAAGATCATGAGTAAACTCATATTCAGGTTTGAAAAATAAACCTTCGTGAATTCTTGGATATGATCAGGAAGATTTTTGTTGCAATTGGATTTTTATTGTGTTTTTGTTTTTTATTTTTTGTGAATGGGTTTTTTTTTTTTTTTTCTACATGCAAATGCAAATAAAATTGAATAAAAATGCATAAAAATAAAATAAAATAAAAATGAAATTGCAAAAAAACTTAATTTGAAAAATTGCATGATTTAAAAAAAATGAAATTGAAAAATGAAATGGAATTCTTATTTAAAATTTTGAAGTAAAACAAAAAATGGAAACAAACAAAAAAGAAATCATAAGGTTGATCCCTATGTATGCTAGGTAAAATGAAATTTAAAAAAATGACATTTTAGATTGAAAACTCATCCCTATGTATGTCTCCCCGGCAACGACGCCAAAATGTTGAGGCAATTTAATTACCTATCATTTAATTGTCAACCTGGGGGTTTCCGCGTAAAACTTGCAAAGCGTACGTGCGCTATATATGCTAGAAATTAACCTCCAAATTAGATCAATCTTACTACCAAATAAAATGATGACAAACCAAAAACATAAGGAAACTGAAATCGATCTATATAAAGGAAAAAATTAATATATGAAAGGAAATTCAAATCCAATTCACAAAAGTTGTCTAATATGAACGTGCACACAATCTCTTGAAAATGAATATTTTAATCTAGGAATGAAAATAAATCTAATCCTCTTGCATGAAATGAAAAGCTATCTATACATATACTTGCATGATTGAAATTAGTCTTAATCTAATGAAATCTATGAAAATAGGAAATCTAATCTAGGAAAGCATTCAAAACACACTTACTAGAATTGAAATCTTAATCTACTACACACACTTGCATAGAATTGGAAATCTAATATAGGCACACTTCATGAATTCAAAATCTAAAATTCTTGCAAGAATTGAAAAATATGAATTGAAATTTAAACAATCTTAACTACAATGATATGAAAGTGACCAATCCATCTAAACCTGCAAGAGCACACAAACAAAATGAGCATATGAAAACTTAACTTATGAAAGCATGTAAATGAACATAAAGGAAATAATACAAAGCATGAAATGAAAACTAAACTAAACATAAAGAAATGAATGAAATTATGATACAATCTCACACTCATTTAGGTGGCCAATCCAATGATGCATGAGGATGGCAAGTGAAGAAGCTCCATATGTAAGCAAAATCAAGTCAAAGTGAAAGAACACTCATGAGTAAGGTGCCAAATTTAATTCTTTATTCAAAACATGAGCATAACTCCAAACTTAAAACATGCCTTTGAAAGGAGAAGGCTCTCCTATTTATACAAGAACATAAGAAGCTACCTCATTAATGGAGGTCCATTATTCTCTCCCCAGATCCCTAGAAAATCTCATAGAGTTACAATTTGAATAGGAAATGATGAGACACATATCCTCTTAGAGTTACAACTCAAATAGGTAATGATGAGACACATATCCTCTTTGACCTTTATCCAAATCTCCTTCCATATCTTGAAGGGAATTCGAATTTGAGCATTGAAGGCCACATAAGAGTGCCTTGGAAGCTTTCAAATTACCTACACATGTCATGAAACTCAAGCCACTTTTAAGTATTAGCAAGTACATGTCATTTTTCTAAGTTTTAGCCATAAATTCATTTTAAAATACTAGAAATCATTAGCTTTTGGAAAACACAAATGGAACCCATATAATTATGAAAATGAAAGGTTATATGGTCATGGAGTTGCAACATGTGAGTGAAATGGTGGTGATAAAGGTGAAATTGGATGATATTTTGAATACATTTTGGAGGCTCTATAGTCTCAACTTTTTCTTCCTAGCAGGAATTTGTCTTCACCAATGGAGATGATATCATGAGCGTGGAAGATAAAGAAGAAAGGATGACACCAAAGGCAAACATTGGCATCAGAAAGAGATAGGGAATCTATTTTCATGTTTTTCTAGCATAAGTTAGGAAAGACTGCATATATTTGTCTCGTTTGTTACTAGATCCTCCCGTAGAATTAGAGGGATTGTTTCTGTCTGCAGAAAGGATTTCATACACAATAAAATGGAGACTCCAATGGGGAGCCCATAACCCTTCAAAATTCCTTTTCATTTTGGTTTCAGTTAGGGTCCTATAATAATAGGATTCATAAGTTTTGAATTGACTTTGATAAGTCTCGTAATATGTACATACCTTGCTTTCTGCAAGTTGTTTTCCCATATTTGAAATTAAAAAATGAAAAGAGGGTAAAAGTCCTGAAATAAAAATCAAAGGACTTGAAAAAAAAGATAAAAAAGAATAAAAAAAAATGGACCCCAAAAGCCTAAAATAGATAAGAATAAGAAATGAAAGTGATGCAAGTCAAAATGCCACTACTTTTACTTTTACTGCAAAAATAATGATTATGTGTTGCTTGTTCAAAATGCCACGATCCATGATGAGTTAAATAGTTTAATCTTAACTTTTTAATGCTTTGAATTTCATGTTTATAGATAGAGAATAAAGATCTGTCAAACAATTTAAACTTGACAAATCAGTAGAGAGTTAGAGAATAAATGAGGAGCTCAACCGTTTAATCTAAGCCTTGGATGAAATAAGGTTAGAATTAGATAGTTTTATGTTTTAAAAGAAAAATGGATAAGGGTCTGCAAGCTCAAATGTACCCATGTAAATGAAGAAAAAATGTTAGGGTAGCAAATGGGTAAGTAGAAAGCGGTTTTATAAGGCATGTAATAAAACATCATCTGGAAAAATTACTAATTTCCCTTCCCTCAAAGTACTCTAGTATTCAAAACCTTCAGTTAAAAAGGCTCAGAGCATTTCTTTGACTTTTGTTGGGACTGGACCTAACGCTTAGTGACTGATTGGTACTAAGTATTGGATTCCCTTCATTAAAACTCATTTCCTCAACATCATCACCCTTTTCCTAAGTTAAAACACCTTTTTGCTTAGGGAAAGTAAAAACCCCCTTAACTAATTTCATTTCATACAAAAACATTCAAAAACCCCAAAAAAATACTATTTATCGTAAGTATTAAGTGTAAATGTTTAAAATGGGGCCATCATTGTGCTCAAATGCCAATTTTACACTTTTCTTTGCTTAGTTTATTTACATGTATTTTCCATTCATTTCATATTAACTTTTAATTTAATGTATTAATTCCTTTATAACTACCCCTTCCCATAGATATATTAATTCCTTTATTTTAAATATCCCAAACCCACAATTTTAACGTTTAAACCTATGGTCTAAAATACCCATGTGTTAAATATTACCCCGCCTATCCCCCAAAGGTTAAACACATTATATATAATAAAACCTACCTTTACAATACACATGAAAATCATCCAATTGCTGTGTAAACCATATTACACATATCCCGCTTATAACATTAGTTTATACATTTAAACTATGTTTAAACGTATTAAATCGACCCCGCCATATATAAACTCTCAGGCCCCACGCCACATATACCGAGCTACTCCACCGCCAGATCTCAGTCGTTCGTAATCATTCTCCCAGATCTGACGATCCATCAACGATATCACGAATCCAATAGCGCCCGACTTAATTAATTTAAAATTTGTGAAATGGGCAGTATTAACACACTCTCTCTCCTCCAAGCGGCGAGAAAAGATTAGATCGCATTCGATCCAAATAAACCATTTACCACTTCTAGCTCACGCAATAAACCACTGATGGTTTTCTCCTCTCGGTGCCAAAACCATTCTCCGCTTTGACTTGACCCACATTCAATAAAGAACAATGTTTAAACCTAAAAACTCTTTAAAGTTGCATATACGCTCAGTTTTAAGTTTTTCTGCATATTAAGCCCTTTCAACTGAAGAAAAACACCATTTTCCTTGTATTTGTGCCCAAAGAACTAGAGATATATTAAGAAATTGTTGCCAAGACTGCTTGAAGCCTCTAGTATACTTCCAAGGACTGCAACAACTTCCGAAAGCCTTCAAACGTGTTAGGTCCCTATATTACTAGTATAGTCCCTTATTGTTGTTAGTGTAACCCCCTTATTGTTATTATTGTACTATGTAACCCCCATATTGTTATTATTGTGCCCTTAAATTATTATTGTTAGGTCGGCTAGGATTACATTGTGGCCCCACTAGAATTACATTGTGGCCCCATGGACTCCTATATATAGAAAGGAGGTTTTTGTAATTTGAATCATCGCATAATTTTTCATTCATGTAATGTATTGGAGGTTTCCCCCTCGAAGTGGCTTATTTCTAAGGCGTTGATATCTCTTTTTTTTTTTTTTTTTTTTTGGAGCTGGTTTCACAACATTTGGTATCGGAGCTTTGGATTCTAGGGTTTCGCTACTCCAAACAGGTCATCGTGGAATTTTCGCTATAAATTTTTTTCTACGAAGTTGCAGAAGTTGAATTTTTTAGGGTGCGAATCCGAAATCTTGAGGAACATCGTCGCAAAATTTCAGAGCTTCGTTCGCAATATTTGCAGAGATATGATCTGTGGAAGGTAGGGATTTTTGCAGGCTCCTGAATTTCACTTAAATAGATCATCGCAAAATTTTTTCTATAACTTTTTTTCTACGAAGGTTCAGAAGCTGAATTTTTTAGAGCACAAATCTGAGATCATGAGGAACATCTTCGCAAAATTTCAGAGCTTGGTTCGCAATATTTTCAGAGATATAATATGTGGAAGTTAGGTCTTTTGCAGGTTCCCTAATTTCATCTCAAAGAGGTGATCGTGGGAAAATCTTCATAACGCTCTCTCTGAACATCGGATTAGAATTCTGTAAAAAGTGGCTAGAAGTACACAGATTGTATTTTCATGTCTATAAATTTCAGAACCAAAGGAGCAAACAGTGACATGTGGCAAGTTGTGCAAGTTCGCTCTACTAAACTAGTCCATAATTAAGTCATTATGGGACATTGGACATAAATTTGCCTTGAAGAATCCAAATCAAGTTAGACTTGTGGAATTTGAAAGAAGCTTCAGAGGACTACCATAGGGCCAAATTTTAGATATTGAGGATCTTCAATTATAGAGATAATTCAATTTCAATATAGAGCTCTGCAAAAGCAAGTAAAAGGTGTGTATTTTTTTTTTTTTTTTCGAATTGCATAAGTCTTGTTTGAAGAATCAAGTTGAATTGATTCCAAGGGCATATTGTAGAATGGATATTAGTATTGGTTTCTAAAATGGCCCCTAAAAAAGATTCAAAACCCATTAAGCCTTTAGAAGGATCTACTATGACTCATGAAGACGAAGAATGGCAACATGACATATCAGAATTACAAGAGCAAGTGAAACAAATTTCGTTCTCGCAAAGAGAAACAAAAAATGACATGGAAGTTTTGAAGAAAGGTGTGGAAACTAAGATGGATGGTTTGAAGAAAGGCATGGAACCTAAGATGGATGACATGGAAGCCAAGATTGATGAAAAAATGGAAAACATGAAGAATGATCTAAAAGCAGACATGGAAGGTTTGATAAAGTTGATACAAGAAATGTTCCCTAATGGTGAAAAGATAGTAGAGGAAACTCATGATGAGAACAAAATAAATGTTAATCATGATATTATAAACTCTAATGTTGGCGGGAAGAACCACCATATTCCAAAAATGGATATGAAGAAGTTTGATGGAAAAGATCCTGTAACATGGATACTACAGATGGAGCAATATTTTGATCTCCATAATGTGCAAAACACACAAAAGGTACGTATTGCAACTTTACATTTAGAACAAAATACATTTTTATGGTATCGATGGCTTTTCTCTCGTAAAAAAATTGTCACTTGGTCAATTTTTATGGAGGAAATGATAGCATATTATGAGGATACAAAGAGCAACACTTTCTTTAGCCAATTGATAAATCTCAAACAAAAGGGTTTAGTGGGGGAGCACATTGAGGACTTCCAAAAATTGAATATAAGGGTAACTGATATTCCAGAGGAACACAGGATTGATATCTTCATAGGTACTTTAATGGATAACATCCAACATGAAGTTCACGTTTTGGAACCTGATTCATTGGAGAAGGCATTCAGGTTGGCAAGAAAATTTGAATGTAAAATTATGGCGACAAGGAAGCCTACCACTCACTTCTATAAAGAAGGAAGTGTTGCTACACCTATATTTCCACAACCTACAAGGTTGGCACCACAACAATTGGAAGAAAAAAGAGCAAAAGGGATTTGCTACAGTTGTGATAGCAAATACACTAAAGGTCATAAGTGTGTTGAGAAGAAATTATTTTACATAGATTGTGAAGAGGAAGAAAATGAACAAGAAGAGGATATACACCAGGAACCAACCCTAGAAGAGGAAGAAATGAGTCCAACCATATCGTGTAATGCATTGGCAGGAATTACCACTCCTCAAACTCTCAAGATAGAAGAACCTATCAAGAAGAAAAAGGTAATATTATTGATTGATTCAGGTAGTACCCATAATTTTATTCATTGTAAGGTAGCCAAGGAATTGAATTGTTTGATGGTTTCAAATGGAGGAACTATAAATTGCTCTGGAAATGCCATAATATCAAGCTAACCATGGGGGAATATGTATTGAATAGTCCAATTCTTTCCATTCCTATGGGAGGTGCTGATGTTGTACTAGGAGTACAATGGTTACAATCTTTGGGGACAGTAGCTTTTAATTTTCAAGAACTTTTCTTGAAATTCTTTTCGGAAGGAAAGGAAGTCGAATTACAGGGTATTGCAGGGAAGCCGGGAAAGATAATAAGCTCTAATGTTATTACAAAGCTTCTAAAGAAATAACAACAAGGCGTAATTGCACAATTATGCTCACTAGAAGTTCCAACATCAAAATCATCTATTTCTGCAGATCTCCAAAAAAGTCTTGGACAATCATTCCAAGGTGTTTGAAACTCCCAAAGGAATCCCACCTATTCGTGATCATGATCATGCTATTCATTTGATTCCAGGAAGTGTTCCTCCAAACATCAGGCCTTATAGATATCCTTATGTCCAAAAGAGCGAAATTAAACATATGATTGCAGAAATGTTAGAGGCGGGTATAATTCAACCTAGTCAAAGTTCTTTCTCTGCTCCTGTAGTATTGGTACACAAGAAGGATGGATCATGGTGCATGTGTCCGGATTATAGGGAGCTCAATAAGGTCACCATTAAAGATAAATTTCCCATTCCTGTGATTGATGAATTATTGGATGAATTGCATGGAGCAATTTATTTTACCAGGTTGGATCTTCATTCAGGATATCATCAAATTAGAATGAAGATTGAAGATATTCCAAAAATAGCATTTCGAACTCATGAGGGTCATTATGAATTTTTGGTCATGCCTTTTGGCCTTACCAATGCACCTTATACATTTCAAGGGTTGATGAATTCCATTTTCAAACCCTTCCTTAGAAAATTTGTACTAGTATTTTTTGATGATATACTAATCTACAACAGGTCTTGGAAGGATCATGTTGAACATGTTGACAGGGTGCTCAAACTATTGCAGGAGAAAAAATTATATGCAAAAACATCCAAATGTTTCTTTGGAGTACAAGAGGTGGAATATTTGGGGTCATATTGTATCTCACGAGGGTGCTAAGGTAAACCCTAACAAAATTAAAGCCATTAAGGAATGGAAAGTCCCCACAACCATAAAGCAATTGAGAGGATTTCTCGGTTTAACAGGGTATTATCACAAGTTTGTTAATAATTATGGGAGAATAACAGCACTTCTAACAACATTATTGAAGAAAGATGCATTTTCATGGACTCTTGAAGCAACTAAGGCCTTTGAACATCTTAAAGAGGCAATGTGCCTAGCACCGGTCTTAGCTACGCCAGACTTCACAAAAACCTTTATTGTGGAATGTGATGCCTCAGGAAATGGAATTGGTGCAGTTTTAATGCAGGAAGGAAGACCCATTGCTTTTGAAAGTCGTCAAATCAAAGGAAAGTATTTACAGAAACCTATTTATGAGAAGGAAATGTTAGCAATACTACATGCACTAAAGAAATGGCGAACTTACCTAATGGGAAGACACTTCAAGGTAAAAACTGATCATGATAGTATTAAACAATTTTTGGAACAAAGACTATCATCAGAAGAGCAGCAAAAATGGGTCACAAAGATGTTGTGTTATGACTTTGAAATAATCTACAAAAAAGGAAAGCTTAATGTTGTTGCAGATGCACTCTCAAGAAAGAATGAAGAGGTGGAAGCATTGCTTTGTGCCATTTCTATTATTCAACCAGATTGGATAACCGAAGCAAGAGATGAATGGAAGAAGGACAAAGATGTATGGACACTCATTCAAAAGTTGCAGCAAGATCCTAGTACATCAGATACATTTAGTTGGAAAAATGATTCCTTATGGTACAAAGATCGCTTATATCTTTGTAAGAATTCCCAACTAAAACAAAAGATTCTTCTGGAATTGCACACTTCTCCTTTAGAAGGACACTCAGGATTTTTAAAAACTTACCACAGGGTGAAGAAATAATTTTTTTGGGATGGCCTTAAATCTGATATTCAAAAGTTTGTGGCGGAATGTTTGGTTTTCCAGCAGAATAAAGTTGAAACAATTAAGACCCCGGGACTTCTACAACCTTTATCCATTCCAAGTCAATGTTGGGAGGAGATTTCAATGGATTTTATCACAGGTTTACCTAAGTCCGAAGGGAAGAGTGTCATCATGGTGGTAGTTGATAGACTTACCAAGTATGCACACTTTTGTGCATTATCTCATCCATTTAAAGCAAGTACAGTTGCTACTACATTTATGGACACAATTCAAAAGCTACATGGAAACCCAAGGATTATTGTGAGCGATATAGATCCCATTTTTACTGGAAATTTTTGGATGGAGTTATTTTCTTGTTTGGGTACTTAATTAGCTCATAGCTCATCTTATCATCCTCAATCCGATGGTCAAATTGAGATAGTAAATAAATGTTTGGAAGGATATATTCGTTGTTTCGTATCTGATAAACAAACACAATGGGTCAAGTGGTTACTTCTCGCAGAATGGTGGTATAACACTTCCTTCCATACTGCATCAAAAATGACCCCATATATGGCACTTTATGGATATCATCCACCATCCATCACATCATCTTTAAGAGAAAATTCAAAGGTTCAAGTAGTGGAAGATCACATTGAGCATCAACAAGAAGTTCTCCAACTCTTAAAGGATAACTTGAATTTGGCACATAAAAAGAATGAAACAACAGGCAGATCAACATTGCAGCGAGAGAAGTTTTGATGTAGGAGACTGGGTATTTTTATGGCTACAACGATACAAACAAATTTCCCTCAAGCAAGCTAAGAAGGATAATAAATGATCACCAAAGTACTAAAAAGTAAACTCCTCATCACAAAAAAGAGCTATTTTTGTCAATTTGAACCTCGTGAAACCTATATTGCCCACAAAAAGACCTATATTTGCCCCCAAAAGAACGAATTTAATGTAAAACCCTAATAAAACCCTAGTTTCGAATATTGAAAACTGTTTTAATCAAAATTGAAGATATTTTGAGCCTTGTTGCAGATCTTATGAACCCCTGACTAATTCAAATGCTTTGCAAATAATTAGAACCCTCTGTACATGAATCAAATTGTTTTTTAAATCCAGTTTATCCAAAAGAGAAGAGAAACCCTGGTTATTTCATTTTCTGAATCTGTAAAGAGTTTGAAGATCAACTTTGAAACTATATTGAAATTTTTAACCAAAAGAAATGACCCTTTGCTGTTCAATAAACCTCTTTCAAATCAAAGATACCTTTGGTAAACAGCTTAAGCTTACAGAAGAGTACAAAAAATCCTAAATACATAGTTTTAAGCATCCAAAAGGCTAAAAGTGTCAAAATCAAACCCAGTAATGGCTTCTAAAACCACCATTGTTATAAATCCACTACAACCTCCTATTTTAGATGTGGAGCATACACCCCTAGCTGATGTTGATTACAAAATAACTTATCTAGTGATATAATTCAATCTTTTAGAACTCCATTGCTGGAGTCTAGAAAAATCATTAGATCAGGGAGATGAAGTTTAGATTTGGGAGTCAAATCTATCCAAGTATGTAGTTCCACATACTCATCAATGTCCAAAAGTCATTAGGCTGTGTCGAACCTATTATTCCCCTTACCAAAGAGCTATGGTTGATGCTAACAAAGAAGTATTATTTACCATTACTACAGAGTCTATAAATATGATGCTTCGGCTAAAACCATATCCCAATGCAGTTTCATTATCCATAGAAGCTCTTACAAAGATCTGTATTCAGTTAGAATTTCCTAAGAGATTTCGAATTTTCCAAAATTTCATCCCTGCATATATTGAAATCCCAAAGATAAACCCTCCTTATTCTACTTCCAAATTTTCTGAAGGATCAAGGCATGTCATCTCTATGTTATCCTTTATCCTAGGTTATTTTACTGATGAGCATACAGATGAGTCAATTCTTGGTTTTATATATACCTTTGTGCCTGGTCAACCTCCTTCTGTCATCTATAATTATCCTGAATACATAGCTGATAATATCCATGATCAACTTGTGAAATTGCCCACTGAAGGAGTTTTCAGATCTTCATCCTTCCTCTTTCACATGTTCCTTTATTTCCAAGCAGATAAGTTCCCTATAAACCTTCAGAAATTGGATGTAGAAGAGAATCCACTATCATTAATCTTTTGGACATCTCTAATCAGAAATGAATCAACATAATTCACTTATGTGGATTTTATAGATTATTTTGTTCATCCATTGATAAACATGTTTACAAATAGTGTACAACCAAGAGTCAGTGATGAAATAAAGAAAGTGCTATAGCTGTTAGAACAAAGTAGAACTGGAGATTGGTACCTTTACCAAAATCATACAGAGATCAGAGTTTTTGGGTCAAATATTTTACCCTATAAACTACCAAAATACTTTCCAATGAGAGTTTTTGCCTTAGAGTACATAAGGAAAATACTAAATTCAGATTCTATCAACTTCTTAGCTGCCAAAAAGAAGACTCAATTCAAGTTAAAGAACCAGGTAGGACTTTTCATTTGCCATCACACAGATGCAGGTACATTGGTAGTAAAGCACTTGATGGAATACAAATTTAAATAAAGTTTCTTATGGAATTATGATCCTCAAGGAATAATCAGTAAAATGAGGGTAAAATGAAAATTGACCCCTTATATCCATGATAAAAGGCCAGAGATTGAACTGTTCGCTAATCAAGTAGAGTGGCTGGAAAATACCTTGGTAAAAACTGTTAAATAGGGTGATACTAGTCACACCTTGAAAACTATAAATCAAGAAGATAAAGCTACTAAAAGAATAAGGGAAGAAGGTACCTACACTGCTGAAACAACAATAGAGACTAGGTTTAAACTCAGATATAACAAGAAACCTAAACTCAATCCAACGAACAAGGAAAAAGAAACAATTGAGGTACTAGATGAAGAAAACACAGATGCTGCTATAGTTACTGTAAATGAGCAGGAAAGGATACTCCCGACACTCAGATGATTGAAAAACAACAAAATATAGAGGCATCCTCATCACAATGAGCAGAGAACACAAGTTTGGATATCAAAGAGAAATACAAGGAAATCAAGGCTAACAATGAAGTATTAAAAAATGAAATTTATTCACAGTATCTAAAGCAAACTCCAGGAAGTCAAAACAGATTATTATCAACCTTTGATTACACCAAAAATAAATTTCTTATGACAATACTACAGCCAACAGTGCCTAAGCCTACAACAGTAGAAGACTATAAGAAGGTTGACTTGGAAGTACCAGTTGATAGCATTCATCCTTTAGATCAAATTGAGTTTCATAAGCAGAGCTTTGAAATGCTCTATTCTACTAAATACCAAGGAAATGAGTGCCCAGAAGCTTCAGAACACTATAACCAATTTGGGAGATCAAATCAAAATTGAAAAAGCTTCTTCTCTTATCAAGGACACTATAATCAAGTCCTTAGAAGAATCGGTAATTGAAGTAGGGTATGACCTGACAAATGTAAATGCTGCAGAAGAAATGATAAAGAAGAAAAATGCTGACATAAAAAAATTTAGAATAAAATTGAAGCTTCCTCCAATAGAACTTCCACAGACTAAAGAGATTCTGCAGGAGGTAAATCAGAAATATGAGATGATGAGTCTCATTCTCCAAATGACAACACAGATTAAAGAAATGGAGATAGAAATGGACAAGCTTGTCCAAGTGAAAGAAGCACAAAACTTAGAGTGCTCCTCCCACAGTCATCCCTATGGTAACTACAACAATTCCATCAACTTTAGTAGAGGAATTAGCACCAAAAGCCCCATTGACAACAGCTGTGCCAGTGACATCTTCTACTACCTCTACTACAAAGTCATCTACATCAGCAGTGCAACAAACATATGAAGCCAACAAGCTCATCAAAGCTATGGAAGAGATGTCCATACAGAGTAATGAGATCAAAACGTTGAAAGAACAAATTAAAAACTTAGAAGATGCTAAGAAATTAGCCCAAATCAATGCTAAAAATGGGGAACATAAAGCCAAAAGGGCAAGTGAACAGTTGAAGAAAGTTGAAGCAGAGTTAACTTTAAAGGAACCAATGAATTTCATAAAAAACTAATTGTGGTCCAAGATCATTGAGTCAATCAATGATACTTGGCCTTCCATTCAAGTCATTTATGAACATAAAGACTTGGCTAAAGCAACCAAACAGGAAATTGTGAAGACAAAGGAAGAGCTTGGTGCCAAACTTGAAGAGGTCCAAGAAATAATCAAGTTTCTCAACACCAAGAACAAACATGAATTGGATGAGATATGCATAACTGATAGAACTGACACAATTCTTGAAATGAGAAAGGTAATTACAAAGAAAAATTTGATGAAGCAACTTGAAGAGAAGTGCCAAAACATGGATTTGGAAATAACGAAATTTATGGTAAAGATTGATATATTGAGGCAAAAAGGCTTGCCAAACATTCTTGTTCTAAATGAAAAATTAATGAAGTAAGAGGATTACAACAAGAAAATCAGATATTTTTCCAAAGAACAAGTAAATAAGGCAGATTGGCAAGGAGTACCCACAGGAAAAGTCTTGCACAAAAGAATTGAAGACTTGTTTTATTTGCAGCATGTGATAAAACATCTCTTTGTGGTCAAACCAACATTTGTTAGGTACACAGAAGCTGATGAAAATTACAGGAAACTTACCAAGATCAAGTTACCCAATGAAGAATTTTGGCAGAAACTTACCGATTTAATGTAAAAAAACAGTTTTACAGTGGAAAATGATAAATTACAGATCGCTGTTTTTACACAGTAAATACAAAAATTTACAGCAATGAGGCAGTTAAAACAGTCCTCAAACAGATGAAAGAGTATCAGAGGTAAAGAGTATCAGATAAGAACATATATTTTCAAAATAGATTAAAAGATCTTTTGCCAGCGTTGGAGACAATAAAGCAGCCAACTGCACCCAATCCAAAACATCATTTCTATTTTTTTTGGATAAATAGGACAACTTGCTAGTTGTTAAGTAGTTGTCACTATATTTTTGTAAAAGATATTTTATTTTTCCTTAGAAAAAACCTATGAGTATTCTAGGATATTTTATAAACATTTTTGTATAAATACTTCAATCTTTGAAGTATTAGTGTGGAATAAATTGTTGAAGATTTCTATAGTCATTTTTATTGTATTGAAAGGGTTTCTGGTAGCAAGTTCAAGTAGCGGACTGGATCAAAACCATAGAGCATCATATTTCAGGATTCATGTAATGAGCTATTGAAGTGAAGTACTTTCTACTGTCATTGTTTATCTTCTTATGTTTTACATGCATCTATATATGTGTTCTAAATTTGAATGATAAATCAGGAATATTATTACAGAATTTGTTAAAAGCACTCTGTCTTTAACTATTTATCATTTATATGTTTTTTGCTGATTTCCAGAGTAGGGAACCCTTAATTTCTCCCTCGTTCAAATGACCTCTTTCTTCTCATTCCTTATCTGGATCAAAGAATCCTTAATTGCTCTTTATCCCGATTAATCCACTTCACCAATCAGCCTTCAAAGATATTTAGTGACTTGTCTATCTTGCCCTAAAAATATTTGTCTTTTGATCTCAATCTTGAGCTGTCTGCTTGACATATTGACTCCTTTTGCCCAATGGAAAACCAGATCTATTACTATCCATCTCTTTAAGTGATTTTTCCCACCAACCAAACCAAATCTTAAAACCAAATTGTCCTTATAACTAGCCTAAAATCAAACATCAAAACAAAGATAAATCTTATAGAAAGAGCCCTCTTTGAACCCTAGGAAGGCTAGATCCTAGAGTTTAAAAGTAGGTTTGTGGTTACCTCTAATGTTATTAAACTATAAACAAAAATCTCACAAATTTTGGAATTATTAGAGTGTTAACATACTGGCGATCATACTGGGGAATAACCAATCCCCAGTTTTAAATAGGTCTTTAAGGAAATATTTTTCATTATCCTTTTAACTTAAGACTGTTTTATAAGTCGTGAGTATCATTTCATAAAAAAATTGTAATTCTGGCTTCTAGAAAAATCTACTATACCAGGTCAAATCCAGATCCTAAACCTGCTGCTATAGTAGATAATCGAGATAGAATTGGAAAAAATAATAAACAAGTAGAAGATTTCGGTAATAAAGTTTCCTTATTTAGAGAAAATTACCTTCCAAAACATTTAGCAACTATACAAGACATTGATTTTGACTTAAATTTTGAACATTATTTATTCATAAACAAATCAAAGAGTGATTTAAATGGCACTGTTATAGATCCTAATTTTATTTCATCTTTTGAAATTAAAAAGGAAACTGTTTCAGTAGATTCTGAATCAAAAATATTTGAAGCTTATGACAAAATTGATGAAATAAATGCTACTATACTTAAGGAAATAGATGAAGCTCTTCTTCATCATTTAGTTGAACTAGCTGCTTTATCAGCATATACACCTAAGCCCTCTACTTCTCAGTTAGATACCAACCTTTTAGAATTTGTAGGTTCATCTCTTTTTACCATTACATCATCCATAATATCCATTACACTCCATTCCACAGATCCCTTTATACCAAAACAACCATTCCAACCTAGAGTATTATTTCCATCTTCCCCCACTTCAACCCCATCCACTAGTTTATCTTCTGCATTTGCTAATACATCATTCTCATTTCCAAGAACTTCTTCATATATCCCAGTTTCATATTCTGCCATCCCAACTTCACCTTTTAGTTCTTCAACCACATTTTCTAGTACATCATCTTACATTCCAATCTCATCAGCCACTTCTTTAACTGCATCAGCTAGTACTTCTAGTTCTGCCCCAAGCACTTCTCACTTACCTCCTAGCCAAGCTAGAATTCAAGCCATGGCTGCTAGGTATGCTCCCTTAGTCCTTCCAGTATAGTTACATGATATGACTCAGGATTACCAGAGTAAAATACCTCAATTTGATGCTACCACTCATTATATTGCCCAACAACATATTAATAAGATGACATATTATTTTGAGCTTCATGAAATAGATGATTTTGATGTGAAAATGAGACTCTTTGCTCCAAAATTAACTGGGGAAGTTAAAAAATGGTTTAAAGGTATTAATCCTGGTAGTATAGCTCATTTAGCAGTCTTTCATAGATTATTTTTGAATAAATGGGAAAAGAAGAAAAATCCACTTCAAATATTATCTGAATTTGATGCAATGAAAAGAGTTACTAATGAAATAGTCCAAAATTACTTCACTAGATACAACAGTGTTTATAATTCAATCCCTGCTAATCTCAAACCCACTCCAGACTCTGTCCTACTATTATAGCATCATTTTTCACCCTCATGTGATTCATGATTGCCTCTTTGGCCTTGGGCACCCATTCCCACAGACTTGAATAAAGTTCATAAAAAACAATGTTTAAAATCTCATATGCAAGTATGCCCAGACTTTTCCGCGCGTATACACGAGTCCAGAGATACTTTTCCGCGTATGCCATTAAAATCATTAAAAATATATATAAAAATCCCTATTTTCGAGGCTGGGTTGATGGTTATTCTTGTAATTCAACCACCCCAGCCCGTGGCCAACTGTTTCCAACAGATTGAAACTACTTTGAGGGAGTATAAAAGCCCCTCATATGCATGGCCTAATGGAGAGAGAAAATTATAGACATTATACTCTGTTGGAGCCCCAATTCAAGTCTGATTTCCTGTGCCTCCTGCACTTCCCAGATTTTTACAGGAAACCCTTGTTTGCTAGAGATGTTCATCAGCTTATATGTCATCTCGTGTGCACAAGTCTTGAAAGAATCCTAGTGAGGCAAGGGCGGGACAAATCCAGATGACGGTCTGTTCGAAGATCGTGGAAGGATTCAGGTGATCTCTCCACCTTTCTATTATTGTACATGCTGTTCGTAATGAAGAAGAACCATCTTGTTCCCGAATTCACGTGTTAATATCTGCTTGCATATGTGAAAAGGTTGTTAATTAAGCATTTATTATTGTTTATATGATGTTTCACATGGATTACACTGACATTTAGGAAATATATATGCTGTACAACTAGATTTCCGTGCATGTCTCTTCTTGATTTCCAGGTTGAAGAGGAAGAAGGGTTGTTGGGGGTTTGGACCCCGTGGGATCTACATCAAATGTAGGATCTACGGGTGAGTTCTACAATATATAATATCTAGTTTTTAGCGTATAAGTGTGGTTGTGTGAGTCCTTCTTGAATAGCATGCCCTGATTTGTGGAGGTTTTGACCCAACGACCTCTAGGGAGTTATTTTCTGAAACAGAACTGACGACTCCACTGGGGATCACATTCTTGTGATTCCCTTGTTGGGTGGTTTCAGCTGTTTTAAAGGTTTCCAACAGTTTTAATCATTATTTCCAGTCCAGTTAGTTTTTTCTCAGTCAGACTAAAGACCTGGTTCTTTAGCCAGGCTTGATCATTTTTGTTTTTCATTATTTACCCTTCCATACGCTAGTTTTCCTCTACACAGACGCGTATACACGCAGGTTTTGTGAAATGAAGTTGCGTATACACGTTTTTCCTTTGCCATAGTCGCGTATTGATCCTTGTTTCAAAACTGCTAAGTAGCGTATGCCTGGGCAAATTTTGAAATTTTTGATTTTTTGACTTTTTGGTCTTGTCTGCCTGTGGAGACCTGTTCCTGTAGTGTCCTTTTAGTCTCTGGATTGTGTTGAAAGTGGTTATTAGTATTTTTCTCTCTTGTTTGGTTGAAGACTGGATTATTTTGCAAACCTTGTTTTTAGTGCTTGCATTTTTGGTTCGAGTACCAAGATCTCTTTCTGGAGATTCTTGGCTGTTCTGCTTAATCAGGACAGAGAGCTTCTGCTCATATGCTCTTTCCTAACTTTGTGTTTTGCTTTGCACTTTAATTTTTTCCTGCTTTTCGGTTGGTTTTCTTGATTTCATTTGACTAGGTCTTGTTGCAATTTTTGAAGAGTCATTTTTGGGTCTTTGAAGTTTTGTTTGCTGCAAGATTGTGCTATTCTTCTGGGCTAAGTTACTGAGTTTCTTATCTTCCTTTTGCTCGTATAAATCTTGCTACTAAGTGGCACTATAAGATTTGGAGCATTTTTGTTGAATTTTTGCTTGAAATTCAGAGATTCTTTGGCTTGGGAATTGGATAGTTCTTCTTGGTCTCTTTGAAATCTTCTTTTTATAAAGTTCAAAAGCTCAAAAACATTTTGTTTTTCCATTGCCTTTGTTTTGCATTTTTGTTTTGGTTTCTTTCCATCTTTTGAAGCTTTGTTGAGATTTCTTGCCTTCGGTTTCTGACTTGGTTTGGGAAGGGAATTTTTCATTGGTTTCTTTCTCTTACTTCGAGCATATCTTGGTGTCTTTATACCGAGAGTTTCTGATTTGGGAACTAGCTTTGTGGACAACCATAAAAGTGATAGAACTGGAGGATTCTTGGAAATTTCTCTTTGCTTTGTTAGATTTTGCATCTTAGAATTGACATGCTCTTAGTAATTTGCATTAGGTGCACTTGAAAATTTGTAGTCTTTTTCATAAATTTTGCGAGTGTGAGGTTTGATATCCGAAAAGAAAAAAGGTAGTCTCATAGAACCCGTGTAGAAATTTCTTTTCATCGAAAGGCAATTACTGCATTTGCATGTAGTTTGGTTTTCATTAATTTCTTTTCTACGTCATAAAACATCACGAGTTTCATTTCCATATTCCATTGACTTAATATAACAGCCAAATAAAATAAGCGCATTAATTTAAAAACAACTAGCAAGTTTTTTATTAAGTGTCATACATCAACTAGCTAGGTTGTAGGGCCTTGGATTAGGTGAGTGGAGTGTTAACTCTCCAAGGCCGCTCAAACTAAAACATAGAAGTTTATTAAATGAGCGAAATCCAAGACCATTAAGTGGACCGGGAAAGCTCTCCTCCAGAGAGTCAAGCGCGAGGGGAAGTGAAAGTTGAGACGAGAGATACCCCCTCTCCGATTTACTGGATCTTGCCTTAAGACTGTTCCGCCCGGCTGCTGACACGGATTGGTGCCCTTAGTTGCCATTCCTAGGTTCCACACAGGTGACTGCGGGGGGGAATACCCGTGGTACCTGAGGCAGACGTCGTATCACTTCCAACAGTACTTCTGGAGGGTGCCCCGGTGAAGCTTGGGTACTTGCACCGGCAAAGGCTGTTGTTAGGAGGTCGGAGTAACTGTTTCTGTTACCTTCGCTAGTAGGCCTGGGCCGTAATTATCCCATACTACTTTTGGGAGGTCCTATTTTTCGCTTTCTCGTATTTTGGTGTCCGGTCCTAATCACCCGGAGCAGAAATACCTAAAGGCTGCTTGGTTGGTTATATCTTAGGGATTTTTGTAGTGAGTGCTCTTTTCTCCTAGCTTACCTAGCTTTATAATTTTTTGAGTCTAATTAATCTGTTAAAGTGGCTGATCAAGCGCCTCGTCGATCGAGGAGAGTTCGAGGGTTATCTCCCGAAAGTGTAGAGCCTTCTTCAAGAAGGCGTAGGAGTAATATAGCAGGTGAATATCACCAAGTGGTATTTGACGCAGTGGAGAGAGATCCTCCATAAGGGCTTGAAGGTTTTGTAGTTGGTTCCAGTGTTGGTTCCGAGAGGAGCGCTCCGCTCACCTCGAGAGTCTTATTTCCGGGAGAAGAAGAAGTAGAAGTAGAGGAAGTATCTCAGCTTTCTGAATCACTTCCATATTTTCTTCCTCCTGATTATCCGTTTGTTGTTGAGTACATCGGACCTGAGTCAGAAAGACCAGAAAGTCCTTATCCATCTTATTCATACCTTTCGATGGCCACGACTGGGAACGAGGCTTCGGCTGTGAGTGCTGCAAGAATTCAGACTCCTGCTTCAGTAGAAGGAGGAGGCACAATTGCTATATCTTTGATTGATTCTAGTACTGTTGTGTTTGGCTCTGGTTTCACCCAAGCACAAGCTTCTCAATCTGGTCCCTTTTTTTTTGGAATGCCCACTAGTGGGATTCCTTCATTTTCCTTTTCCGCTGCTGCAACTGCGTCTGCACCCATGTCTTCCATGGCTAGTGGGTCAGCTTCTTTTCAAGGGTTCCCCTTCGGAAGTGGGCATATTCCTAGTTCGAATCCTTCCTTAGGGTCTTTTCCTTTTACTTCTCAGACTCAGATTTTTAACCCTTGGTCTGGAGGTCAGAGTTCGACTACTTTTACAGGTTGGAACCCTGTATTTACAGCAGTTTGGGTAGGGAATCGGTTTCTCGCTGGTCAAAAAGGGAATGTTTCTTTCCCTTCGTCGAGTGCTTATCAGGCTTTTTCCCCTCTTTCTAGTGCTTGGAACCCTTACCAGGGGGTTTCCTCTTTATTCACTACTTCGGGGGGGGGGGACTGGTCCGGTCTATGGTAACTCTACGTTGGGAGGGGGTCCTTCTCCAAATGCTGGGTCCTATGGCCCAACATTTTCTACGAGTTCTTTCTGGAAACCTGATGCCTCATCAAATCCAGGTTATTCTTTTCAGAATGTTGGGAATTCATCCCACCAAGGATGGAATCCTCAGGCTCCTCCTTGTTTACCTTTTCTGGCAACATTGAACTTGCCAGATTTGTCAAAATTGACGAATGATACAATCTGATATAGTCCGGGGTGGCCTCCGGTTCCTACCAAACTACCTTCAGACATTCCAAAGTTTGAAGGCAAGAATGGAGAGGACCCGGCTGATCATATCACCACTTTCCATTTATGGTGTTCATCTAACTCCCTGATCGAGGATTCGATTAGGTTGAGGTTGTTTCAACGCACCTTGACTGGAAATGCTGCCAAGTGGTATATTGAGTTAACTGGGGGCATTTTTTCTACTTTTGGAGATCTGGCTACTATATTTCTAAATCATTTCCAGTTGCCTGTCCGTTATGATGCCGGGACTGAACTCCTAGCTAATTTTAAGCAGGACGATGCAACCCAAATTTCTGATCATATTCAGGAATGGCGGAGAAGGAAGAGGCTTATCAAAGCTTATATTCCAGGAGAATTTCTTTTGGAATGGTTTTTGAAATCTCTGCAGGCAGATATATCTAAGGATGTATCCCTCTTAGGGGTATTTTCCGAGGAGCAGGCTATTTTTAGGGCCCAACAGCTTGAATTGATATATTCTCAGTCTGGTGTCCTTCATAAATATTTGCCTAATGCTCCTCGCTCCAAATTAGACATATCCAAGACTAAACCCGGTCCTCATGGTGACGGACTTATTGGGTTAATCAATAGTGGTGCAGCTAACCTGCTTAGTCAATTGCAGCAGTTGTCTATACAATCTGCTTTTTCTGGTCAGGCTGTGCCTGCTGAGTCATCGCCTTCTCAATATTTGTCGATAAATGCCGTTCAGACTTCTAACCCTAAATAAAATCAACAATCCGAAGGGAAGAAGAAGGGACGGAACAATAATAAGAAAAAGGGCAAGAATGGGAAGGGTAATGCAAATAAATCCAACGAGCATGTTGGTGAGGGTCCAAAGGATAAAAAGAAAGTGAAGTTTCCATGCAAGTTATGTGCTGGAGACCATCTTACTCACCTTTTCCCTAAAATTCAGGATGCGCAGTGCTTGTTAGCTCAGCAAGGTTCTTCTAGTTCCCAGGCTGTGTTGACAAACCCTTTTCCCCAAGGGAAACAGCTAGTTGTTGGCACGAATCAAAATACTGGGGCTTCCTTTGGGGGCACCCAGGAAGGGGAAACCCCATCAAACATATACATGATGAGTGCTCATGCGGATATCGCCACGAGATCCCATGATTATGGCGAAGATGAGTCTTTGAAAGCCAAGGGTGCTCCCGATGGTACTGAGCCGCTTCATATTACGAAGCCTACTGTTGAGCCTATACCTCGGATGCCAAAAGCATCTACTAAGCGTACGACGATTAACCCAAATGCCAGGGCTGCCCAGAACTACTCTATTGTGGAAGATCTGGCGCAGAGTCCTTGTGCCATGTTGGCTCTTGAGGTGCTCTAGTCTTGTCTTGCTCAGCGCAGTGCTCTGCTCAATGCTATTGGGGCTGTCGATCCAAAGAAATCTCTTGTGATTACATTCGATATGTCTAATTTTAAAAAGAAACTCCCCCATCATATGGATTTTCATATCAAATTGTCGTTTTAGAAATTCAATATTTTTCAAACAGTCGTTGATGAGGGCGCTTCCACATGTGTGATGTCTCTCGCATGCTGGAAGGGAATTGGATCTCCCGCAGCTGTTCCATCTGCTACTCTTCTGACTGCGTTTGATGGTCATTCTCACAGACCACATGGTATTATCCTAGCTTTTACCATCTGTGTTGGGGGAAAAACTGTAAATATAGAGGTTGAGATAGTTGATGCAAGCTTGGACTACAACCTTCTGTTGGGGCGAAACTGGATTTATGAGATGGATGCCATTACATCCTCATTATTTTGGGTTATTTGTTTCCCCCACGAAGGGAGGATTGTTACCGTGGATCAACTGGACTGTTCTCCTGTAGACCCGAATGCATATACTGACTCAACTATTCCAAAGTTGGATAATGCCAAGCCACCTGTTGAGAATTTAGGGGTTGGAATGTATTCTTATTTGATGGGTAATTTTGATATTCCACCTCCTACCATTCATATAAATGAAATTTCATCCTCCAGGGCTCCTATTCGAAGAGAGTTCTTCAGAACTCATTATTTTTCGGATCCTTGGACCTTGCCTTCCCCTACCTCCACATTAGCGGAAGGTCAAGTGGGTGGAATGGCATTTCCGATGTCTGCAGTTGAGATTGCTTATCAATCTATTGTTGACTCTGCAGAGTCCATTCCAGCTCCTCTTTCTCCGGAAGAGTTGGATGGCGATGTGGCTTCGGCTTGGACACTTAGTTCTTCTTCCGCCCAGGATTTCCTTGACACCACTCTTCCATTTGAAGAGGCCATCCTGGAAGCTATGACTGGTATATATAGACCGTGGGATGATTTGCATCATCAGTCTTACTTTTTACCTGATTTGAGCGAAGTTGAATCAAGTTTTCCAAGTCCTTTGTCTCCTGGTCCTGTTCACCCAGTCCTGAATCCTTTAGCACCAACACAGGTATATGTTGAAGGGAACATGGCTGTGATTTCTCCAACTATCCCGGTGAACATTTCTAGGGATCCCAATGTTATAGAGAATGTCTTCATCGGAGCTGAATGTTCCCCTAAAGAGATTCAAATTTACACCGATCTCTTTAAATAGTTTAGGGATGTGTTCACTTGGTATTATGAGGAAATGCCTGATATAGATCCATCTATGTCCATCATGAGATCAAGACTTACGAAAATGCTAAGCCTGTGAGGCAAAAACTTCGTCCAGTCAATCCTAGGAAGGCTGCAGCTATCAAAGCCGAGGTGGAGAAGCTGCTCAAGGCGGGATTTATTTTTCCTGTTCCTTTGACAGAGTGGGTTTCGAATCCTATTCCCATGGATAAAAAACAAGGAACAATTTGAGTTTGCATTGATTTCAGAGACCTTAATAAAGCATGTCCGAAAGATAAATACCCCATACCATTTATATATCAGATTATCGATGAGTGTGCCGGTAATGATATTTTCTCCTTCATGGACGGTTTCTCCGGATACAATCAAATTACTATCCGTCCTGAAGATCAGCATAAGACTGCCTTTATTTGTCCCCGGGGTACTTTTGCTTACAAGAAGATGCCTTTTGGTCTTAAAAATGCTGGGGCTACTTTTCAACAGGCCATGTCATATGCCTTCCACGACATCAAACATATTATCGAGGCGTATTTGGATGATTTAGCTGCTCGTTCTCGAAAGAGAATTGATCATCCTGCTCACCTCCCTCAAGTATTTGAACGATGTCGTTTCTACAAGATTAGGTTAAATCCAAACAAGTGTGTTTTCGCAGTTACATCTGGTCGGTTATTGGGATTCATTGTGTCGTCGGAAGGGATTAGGGTAGATCCCTTCAAGGTTGAGGCAATACTTCGGTTGCCTCCCCCGTCGTCTATTCGTCAACTTCAAAGTCTACAAGGAAAAGCTAATTTTCTTTGGAGATTTATCGTAAATTACGCTGAAGTTACCAAATGATTTATGATATTGTTGAAGAAGGGAGTTCCATTCTTTTGGGATGACTTCGCTCAACGCTCATTTGATGCTTTGAAAAAATCATTGACCTCTGCTCCTATATTGAGTCCACCTGATTATAGCAGGGATTTCCTTTTGTATCTTGCAGCAGCAGAATCTACCATTGGTATGGTTCTCGTTCAGGAGGATGATGCTCTGGCAGAGCATGTTATATACTATCTTAATCAAGGCTTGGTAGGACCTGAACTCCGGTATACTCCGATAGAGAAGCTAGCTTTAGCAGCTGTTCATGCTGTGCAGCAACTCAGACATTATATTCTTTTACGGAAAACTTATGTTTTGGCAGCAACCAATCCATTTCAGTTTGTTCTTAGTAGGCGAGTGATTGGGGGAAAATACAATAGATGGATTGTTATTTTTCAGGAATTTGATCTTGAGTTTATGTCTGCCAAGTCCAAGAAATCATTAGTTTTCACGGAATTAATCTCCGAGTTGCCCTGTGGAGAAGAGGTAGTTTATGATGAAACCTTCCCGGATGAACATTTGTTTCTCATCTCTCCACAGGATCCTTGGTATGGAGATATCATTGTGTATCTTCAGACTGCGAAGTTTCCCTCTACTTTTTTGAAATATGAGCAGCGTAAATTGCGTCACTTGGCTAAAAATTACTTGATTATTGGTGATGATTTATACCGTTGAGGGGTTGATTCAATCCTGAGACGTTGCTTAACTCTCGAAGAAGCTGAGGCTGTACTGAATGATTGCCACAGTGGAGCTTGTGGTGGTCATTTATTTGGGCTTGCTACAACCTAATTTTTTTTGCGTGCTGGATACTTTTGGCCTTCAATTTTCAAATATTGTATGGAGTCGGTCAAAAAGTGTCATCCGTGTCAAGTCTATACTCAAAAAATGCGCGCTCATCCAGCTCCGCTTTTTCCAGTCATTACTATCGGTCCCTTTACAAAGTGGGGTATTGATTATACTACTTGTAACCTGCCTTCGGCTAAAGGTCACAAGTACATTATTGTAGCAGTAGACTACTTTACGAAGTGGGTCGAGGCTATGCTTACTTTTGGGAATGATGGTGAGACTGCAGCTCTTTTTCTTTTCAACCAGGTTATTGCTCGTTTTGGTATTCCTAGAGAGATTGTCACTGATCATGGCAGTCATTTTCAGAATAGCATGATGGCTGAGTTGGCTCTAAAATTAGGTTTCCGGCAGGAGAATTCATCTCCGTATTATCCTCAGGCCAATGGGCAAGTGGAAGCCGTGAAAAAATCCTTGAAGACCATTCTTCAAAGGACAATTAATAAAGCTCGATCCCACTGGCATATCATGATGTATCCTGCACTTTGGGCATACAGGACGTCAGTAAAAACTGCAACTGGCTTTACTCCATTTCAACTAGTTTATGGGCTGGAATCCATATTTCCCATTGAATGTGAGATTCCTTCTCTTAAGTTAGCTGTTGAGCTTCTTCCTGACACTTCTAGTCTTGAAGAATGTCTCCTTCATCTGGAACATCTCGATGAGTATCATTACGATGCCGCCACAATGAATGAGGCGCATAAGAAATGAGTCAAAGTTCAGTACGATAAGGCGGTCAAACCTAGGGTTTTCTCGGAAGGTGACCTCGTTTTGGTCTATGCCCAAGAGAAGGATGCCCTGGGCATAGGAAAGTTTAAGTCTATGTGGTATGGCCCCTTCATCGTTAAAAAAGTCCTTAAAAAAGGAGCATATGCCTTGGTTGATTTTGAAGGAAATGAGTTGCCGGAGCCCAGAAATGGGCTCTATTTGAAAAGGTATTATGCCTAGGCTTCAGCTTGGCATTTTGCTTTTGTATATAGTAGTTTTTTTATTTTGTACATGTCTGGTTTTTAGGTCTTTGATGTGATGGTGATGTTTTTGATCTGCTTTGGCAGGTTGTGTAGAATGTCATGAGTCATTATGGTTTCACCGATGGTGCCAGTAGACACACCCGGAACTTGGCTTCCGCGGCTTGGGTGCTTCATCATCCATCCGGTCAGTTGTTAGTATCAAGAGGAGTTTGCATTGGTCCTGCTTCCAATAATATAACAGAGTACACTGTAGTTATTTATCTACTCTCGGAGGCAATATCTTTGGGTGTTGATTCGTTGGTAGTTTTCTTGGACTCCCAGCTGGTGGTGTCGCAGTTGAACAATAATTATCGGATTCGAGATCCATTTTTACTCTGGTTGTTTTTGAGGGTACATTTGTTACAAAGATCATTTCAATTTTTAACATTCATTCATATTCCTCGAGAAGACAATTCGATGGCAGACTCATTAGCTAATCAAGCAATTGATTGGCATATTAATCATTCCATGCATTAAAATTTAATCATCAAAAACATCATGCATTTTTATACATTTGTCACATCACATCATAAATCGCTATATATATATATATATCTCATCAGAGTGTTAAAAAAACTATACAAAATTTGGATGCATAAGTCATACAAAATTAGGGCTTATGCCCGATCATGTTCAGTATCAAAAATATACAGTCATCCGATAATCATATCTATCTACTCCTGTGGTCCCTGCCCAAAATTCGTGTTTCTATAGAACACGATCGCAGTAGCGAGACGACGGAATAACCGCACCCAGTCACGTGGTACTCCCACTACCCGTCTCTGGATGGCCTCAGGTAGATCTTCCACTGCAGCCATAGGCACTTGGCGAGTTAAACCCTCCAAGTTCCTCTGTACAACATGGAGGGTCTTGTCTGGGTCTAAAATATCTGCCTCGCCTCTGCGGCGCTTATGTCGTGGGTAGCCCTCAGGACGGACTGGTCCAATATCTTTATCATGATCATCATAATATTGTAAGTCATTTTGAATCCAATCAAAAAACATGTTTTGTTTTCACATTTTTTCATATATATTGAAAACATCCAAAAAAATCATATAATTAAAAAATTGCAATCTTACCAATTGTGCCCCATGCCACGCCAGGTGGAAGGACGAGGTCTGGATCATCGCGGACATCCATCCCGGCATAGGGGTAGTCCTCCACGGCGATGATTTGTTCTTCCCACCATTGGAAGAACTCGTCATCCCAGGTGGTTCGGGGAACTTCACTCCCCCCAGTCTCTTCATCAGATCTACCCATCGGGAAATTCTTGGGTCTCTTGGGATGTTGATTGAAGAGATCACTTTGGGTCGAAGCCTAGGAATCTTCTCAAAGAAGAATGCCATCAAGATGGTCCCATACCCGAAATGTTTTGTTTTTGCTTTCCAGATGGAAGTCAGTTGTTGCTTCATGTTCATTAGTAGAGCTGTACACCAATCATATAGGTGAGCTAGGCATCCCACAACTATGCTCATTTGAGTCCTGGATGCTTGATGCAAGGAAGCAGATCCTGCTACCCTGCCAATGGTGAATAGGAGGATTTTCATGTGTAGATCTCTCAAATCTTTTATAGCAATCTGAGTCCCTACTTTCTTGGACCCCTCTACACAATAGACGTGGACATAGTCATCCACGGTAAGCCCCCCCAAAGGTTTGTTGTGCAAATCTACTGGGTCTCCCCTCCGTGAGAGTCCAATGATGAAGTAGATGTCTTCTACCTCTATGTGTATGGGCATTTGATCTATCACGAAGCAATCTTCCTCCGGTTCCCAATAATTTACTAGCATTTCAAGTAACCGAACATTACTTTTAATATTTGGCATTTTGAAAAATTTGAGCAATTCACAATTTCAGAGGATATTGAGTGATAATTGATCTTGCATTACTTCATTATCGATTGCACTATGCTCACGTTCCCTCCAGGTGATAGTCATCCTGAAAAAATTCATTCATTTGTCCATTAGAAACGCCTTTTTACTTTTTGGGTTGAGCATACGCGACTTACCCTGTACACAGTCGCGTATATACGCGGCTTGGTCCATATGAACCCACGTATGCGCAACACCCTAAATTAAAAAAAATATTTCTACGGTGAAATTTCTGAATTTTAACTCTATTAATGGACAAAATTGATAATAATGATAGATTAAGAGGTTACCTAACTGATTCAGCGAAGTTTGATCACTGATTGCTCCTGTTTTGATGAAAGAGGGTTTTTCTCTAGAGTTCTTTTTTCCAAATCAGCAAGTAACAATGAACCAAATGTGAGGTAACATGTGTATTTATGCCCAGAATTTGAAAATTTTTGCAAAAATTTGTTATGCTTATTTTTTCAATCTATCTTAAGCTGCATAACCCGGATGCTTGTAAGTGCCCAGATTGGTATATTTTCAGGTCCATTTTGATGAAGTTGAGATTTTTCCGGTTTTTGATCCATGACTACTGACCTGTCATGGTAGGTATATGATCTTCACTAGCATATAGGTTAGGAAATCCACTTTCCGTTGCATTTTGCATACTAGCCTCCATTCTGATCACTTGCCATAGGGTCGATCCCATCAGGTCATGATTATTTTACCCATTTCACTCGCCGATTATTTAATCATGACTTGGTGGTAGAGCCTTCCTTTACATGGGCTTCCTAGTTAGTTCCTCGCTAGCACTTGTTGCCCATGCTGCGTTTTATGTAGGCTCGGGAGTCCTCTTTAGTCCCGCCATGACTTATGTGTTGAAGCTTCATTATTCTTCTTCTTCACTATAATTTTTTCTGGCTATTACCCTAGAGGCTCCCTGGTGTTGTTGAGTTGTATTACTGCATTGCATATTGGCTACTTGTTTATCCTGGCCTTTAGCCGACTTCATTTGGACTCGATGTTTAAGCCATCTTTTGACCTTGACTATCTGTACAAGTTAACCATTGCATGCACTTAGCTATCACGACTTGACACCCTTTTTTACCCATGGATGGAACATTCCTTTGAGTATCGCTTACTAGTTTCCACCACCTTGCATTGAGCATAGGATCGTTCCTATCCCAGGAACTAGTGCATTTGTTTCTTGATACTCGTTCTATCCATTATACCATAGCATTCTTTTATTCTTTTTTCAGGCTTATTATATGAAAAAGACAAAAAAATCAAATATAACAAAAAGAGCGGGAACGGGATGTATCTTCGTTGTTTTGATGGCAGTACAGAGTCAGTTTGTCGCCCTTGAACAAAGCACATATAGTTATATATATTTCCTTCATTTGGGATGGTTTTAGTTTTGACCTAGGTTCAGCCTTTACCATGTTTCACTTGTCAGTTCTCCCCCGGTTGGTTATCTCTTCCAATCATATGGAGAGTTTTTTTTGCCTCCTGCATAACAGACTTATACAGTGTCACTTTTTACTGCCATGGTCATCATGAGTCGTGCTTTTGTTCAAGGGAAGTCTAACCAGAGTTGGCCATTCTGCGGTGTCTCTTGACTCATTATTCAGTCGGCCTTCCCGGTCTTGTCAATATCTTGTTCTATCACATCAGATGTTTTGGTCTTCTGCTCGTGCTGGTTTGAGAAGGTCCCCATTGACTTCTTGCTGGCGGGTTTGTCTCTTATCGACTACGACACATTGCTCTGAGAGCAAACCTAGAGCCGCACCCTTGCCCTATTTCCATCATTGATAGGTGACCTTGTGCTCAGCATTTGATCATCATTATGGGTCTTTGACTGAGTGGTTTCCCCTGTGTTCGACGTCAGCATACATTATCACACTTGGGATTCATGCAGTACCTTGATTTCCATTTGACCCTATCGGTGGATATCTCGCCTCTGTGTCAACTTTCATTATTGGTTGGTTTAGAGGGTTTCTTTCGTGCACTAGCTTCATCTTGTGCATGTCGGAAACGTACTTCAGTTTTGGTTCCATCACTCTACTTCGTCCGATTCCTTCCAAATCTTGGCCTGCGGGTTACACTCGCGCTGGACTGATGTGGGATGCCTTAATGCCTTCTTTCCAGCAGATCTTTTCCCATCGACTCCGACTCATTGCTCTGGGAATAAGGTCTAGAGTCTTTTTGTCAGTACCTTAGGGTTTGCAGTCATCAGTGGCAGACTCTTCGCTATCGACAGTGGGGATTCATCATTGCCTCCTGATTGGTAGATTCTTCCAAGTGTTCAACTTCAACTCATTCATTCGCACTTGTTAGATTGTACTGGGGCACCTTGACACTCATTTTCATTATCGGTGGGTTGTCTCGCGTTTGTTAACAGTATACATTATTGACCGGTAATCAAACGATTTCTCACATGGTCGACTTCAGCTCATTTATTCCCATTGTGTAGAATTGTGCCATCGAGATCGGTGAAGACCTCGGGTTGCATCAGCATCTTTCGGTTTACTTTTGACAGTCCATTCAGTTTCTGCCAGTGATGCCATCCACCCTTATATGTTACAGTGTCAGTACAACATCATCCTATATGTTGGCTCTCGAGTTGCGTGATTGTACCATGTGTTCCACCCCTTATGATTTGGTACCTGCAGATTCAGTTACTTTTGTGATCAGACATCCATTTTCAGTATTATTTATCAGTTTGATATATGTGATACTTGGACATTGATTCTGATTTGTACTTCCGGGCTGTGCTAAGTTGATTCATTGTGTACTTTTAGTTCAGCTATACTTGTATACATTCTAGATCTATTCTGTACTCTTCATATGGATATATTTTTGACTGAGCATGGGTATGCCCACCTCAGACATGAGCTGACTCTCCGTTTTATTTCATTGGTTTTTGGCAGGCTGAAATCTGGTGAAGTCCTCTCTTCTCCTCGCGAATTTCTTTCTATGCACATAATACATTTTGGCCATCATGTACCCCTTATGACCTCATATATTAGGGGGCATCTGTTATAGCATCATTTTTCACCCTCATGTGATTCATGATTGTCTCTTTGGCCTTGGGCACCCATTCCCACAGACTTGAATAAAGTTCATAAAAAACAGTGTTTAAAATCCCATACGTGGGTATGCCCAGACTTTTTCGCGTGTATACGTGAGTCCAGAGATACTTTTCCGCGTATGCCATTAAAATCATTAAAAAATATATAAAAATCCCTATTTTCGAGGCTGGGTTGATGGTTATTCCTGTAATTCAACCACCCCAGTCCGTGGCCAACTGTTTCCAACAGATTGAAACTACTTTGAGGGAGTATAAAAGCCCCTCATATGCATGGCCTAAGGGAGAGAGAAAATTATAGACATTATACTCTGTCTAATGCTCCTCCCACACTTCCCATATTTTTACAGGAAACCCTTGTTTCCTGGAGATGTTCGTAAGCTTATATGTCATCTCGTGTGCACAAGTCTTGAAAGAATCCTAGTGAGGCAAGGGCGGGACGGATCCAGACGACGGTCTGTTCGAAGATCGTGGAAGGATTTAGGTGATCTCTCCACCTTTCTATTATTGTACATGCTGTTCGTAATGAATAAGAACCATCTTGTTCCCGAATTCACGTGTTAATATCTGCTTGCATATGTGAAAAAGTTGTTAATTAAGCATTTATTATTGTTTATATGATGTTTCACATGGATTACACTGACATTTAGGAAAGATATATGCTGTACAACTAGATTTCCGTGCACGTCTCTTCTTGATTTCCAGGTTGAAGAGGAAGAAGGGTTGCTGGGGGTTTGGACCCCGCGGGATCTACATCAAATGTAGGATCTACAGGTGAGTTCTACAATATATAATATCTAGTTTTTAGCGTATAAGTGTGGTTGTGTGAGTCCTTCTTGAATAACATGCCCTGATCTATGGAGGTTTTGACCCAACGACCTCTAGGGAGTTATTTCCCGAAACACCTACTCAAATTCCCTGATGGATTTGATACATACATGGGCTATCAATTAAGAGAGAGAAATGCTGATACTTTAGAATGAATGCAAACTGATGTTGTTAGTGTAGAAGTAAATATTTTGGCTAGAAAAGCTAGATTAAGGAATGAGAGGAGAGTAACCATAAAAGAAGAAACATCTAGTTCAGATGGAAAAACAGATGAATTAGCTAAAAATTTAGAGAGAATGATGGATAGATTGGACAATATAGAAAGAAGACCACAATGGGATAACCAGCAACAATCAGAAATCCCAACTTCAGGAAAAATACAAACACAAGAAAATCTAAAGAATCAGCACCTGATCAGACAATAAGACCTCCATTTCAAGAGAACTATGCTGAAAGTTCTCATCAAGATGAAAATGATGAAGACACCATAAATCTAATGGGTATAAATGATGATAACACTATCTTTCTCACACAAGAAGATCAAGAGTTATTTGAAATGCAACAACTTCAATTAGATTTAGGTGAATCATTTGACTACAAACAAGGTTATGATTTTGCTATCAATGAAGTACATAAGAAATATAACCTTAGAAGTAAGAAAAAAATTGAGTCTTCTACTAAGAAATCTGCACAAACACAAATTAAGAAAACAATAGAAGCTCCCACTACAAAAGTTCTGCAAATTCTCCCTAGAGAAAACAAGCAAAATTCTAATTCATCCCAGAAAATTTCCAGCTCTAAAATTTCACCCAGTCCCAAGATTGTTAGTATAACAGAAGAGGTTGTCCAAACATCAATATATTCACAAAAATCTGCTGCTGTTAAAACACCTAATTCTGCTAAAACAACAATTTTAGATTCCAAAATAGCTACTGTTGATTCAAAATTAGCAGATCCAAAAGCTGTCACTGCCAAAACAACTTCTAATAATTCAAAATCTGAAAAAACATCTACTGCTTCTCAAACCATTCTTGAAAATAAAACTAAGAGTAGTAAGACACAAGAAACACAAACTGAAAATGAGAAAACAACTGTAGGAAATGAAGATAAACCTACTCAAACTATAGTTACTAAAGAAGAAATAATTCCGCTTAGTAAATCACAACCTTCATTTAATATACAAGCCGAAATTGCAAAATTAAAAATACCAATTCCTTTGACAGAATTGGTAAAACATGATTTGTACAAAACAACTATCACTGAACCTTAAACATGAATGATGGAGAAGACTCAGTAAACTTAAGTGATGATCAACTAGAGTTGATTTTTGGTCCTAATGTTAATGGAAAACACCAAGATGGAGCACTTCCACCATTTTACATTACCTTAACTGTTCATGACCAAATATTATACAATGCAATGTTAGATTCAGGGGCTTCACACAATGTAATGCCAAAAGCAATAATGGAAACCTTGAATTTAGATATCACTAGGCCTTACAAAGATCTCTTTTCATTTGATTGAAGCAAAGTAAAATGTTTAGAATTGATTAAAGATTTGTGTGTCACATTAGTTCAATATCCTGGTAAAAGCATACTAATGGACATTGTAGTAGTTGATATCCCCCAAGTATGAAATGCTCTTATCTCGCTCATGGGGAGCTAAATTATAGGGATCTCTACAATTGGACATGTCATATGCAACCATATCATTTTTTGGCCAACCAAAGAAACTCTATAGGGAAACATTGATGAAATACATGGTGAGTAGTGTAGAAAGACCAAGAAATTAACCAATTTAAACTACACCTACTGACCTAGATTCATTCATCTTATGTAACTCTGAAACTAATAATGAAATCAAAACTGAACTAAAAGATAAAAACAAAACACCAGACAGTGAAAATATCTTTCATGAATTATTATGGCATTTATATTTTGATGGTTCAGTCAATAAACTAGGAGCAGGAGCAGGAGTTTGGATAACTAATATGGAAAAAAATCATGCATAAGGCCATGCTTTCAGACTGAATTTCAAATGTACTAATAACATGGCTGAATATGAAGCTTTAATTTTAGGACTGCAGATTATCAGAAATTTAGGAGGTAAGAGAGTATCAATTATGGGAGATTCATAGTTGATTGTAAAACAAATAAATGGAAAATATTCTATTTATAATCCAAGATTAAGCCGATATAGAGAAACTGTGTTAGATTTGATAGATGAGCTGTTGGAATGCAATTTCTCTGCAATACCAAGAAAACAAAACATACAGGCTCATTCCCTAGCCACTTTTGCTAGTACCTGTAATCTGCCATTTCAATGAAATCATAGGTATACTGCAAAAGTCAAACACAAACCAATAATTCCAGATAATCTTAAATATTGGAAAATTTTCTCACAATATCAACAAATTTACCATTTTATGAACAATGAAGGTGAATTTCACAATTGTAAAATAGACACAGACTGTACAATATACCATAATTTAGATAGTGAAATTGATTTGAATAACATAGATGTAATTAATTTAATTTTTGCAAAATATACTAAATTTAGTCAAACATACATCGATAATTTAGAAAAAGTAGAAATTGAAGATATAGATGATGATGAATTTGATATTTTGAACTTAAAAGATAACTTTTTACCAAAAGGCTTAACTCATTTAGAAGATTTATTTGACTCAAATGATGTTGCAAGAAAACCCAAAATGGAGCCACTTAGATCTGATATTGAGGAATGTAACATAGGTGCAGAATCAAAACCTAAGATGATTAAACTTTCCAAAGCTTTACCTTAGCAAGAAAAATAAAAATACATAGCTCCTTTTAAGGAATTTCAAGATGTTTTTGCTTGGAGTTATGAGGACCTAAAATCCTATGACACCAACATAATACATCATAAAATCCCTATAAAAGAAGACCAAAAACATTTTAAACAAAAGTTAAGAAGGATCAATCCTATTTTGATGCCTTTAATTGAGAAAGAGGTAAAAAGGATGTATGAGGCCCAAATAATTGCACCAATCAGATATTCTAATTGGGTTTCTAATCTAGTTCCCACTAGGAAAAAGACAAGAGAAATTAGATTATGTGTTGACTTTAGAAATTTTAATAAGTTATCCTTAAAAGACAATTACCCTTTACCAAAGATGGATCACATTTTACAGAGAGTAGTTGGTTCTTCTAGGATTTCACTTTTAGATGGATTTTTAGGGTATAACCAAATTTTAGTCCAACCACAAGACCAAGCCAAAACTGCTTTTACTACTCCATGGTGCACTTTTATGTATGTAAAAACTCCTTTTGGGTTAATGAATGCAGAAGCCACTTTTCAAAGAGCTATGGATATTACCTTTCTAAAGGAAATTCATGAATTCTTAGTGATTTATTTCGATGACATTATTGTATTTTCAAAGACCGATTATGAACACTTGGATCATCTCAGATAAGTCTTTTTTAAATGTAGAAAATTTGGCATCTCTCTAAACCCTAAGAAAAATTTATTTGGATTAGAAGAAGGTAAGTTACTTGGACACATTATATCTAAAGAGGGAATTAGAATAGACCCTGCTAGAATAGAGGAAATTCTTAACATTAGTCCTCCTAGGAACATTAAAGAGTTACAATATTTTCTAGGTAAAATTAACTTTCTTAGAAGATTCATCTCAAATTTAGCTGAAATAATCAGAGAGCTTAAAAATATGCTTAAAAGGACTCAGTACTTAGAGGGACTATTGAAGCTAAGCAATCTTTTGAATCAATTAAACAAGCTTTAACAAAAACTCTAGTCCTTATAAGTCCTGATTTTAAGAAGGATTTTATTATCTTCTCTTTTGCTTCAGAACACATTATTACTGCAGTTTTACTGCAGAAAAATGACCAGGGCTATGAGAAGCCCATTGCTTTCTTTAGCAAATCACTCAAATATGCCACTTTAAAGTACAATATGATGGAGAAACAAGCCCTAGCTTTGGTAAAGGCCATCAAAGACTTTAGAGTGTACATTCTTTATTCACATATCATTTCCTATGTTCCAAATGCAGTTGTAAAGGACATTCTAACTCATAACGGTCCTAATGGTAAAAGAGGCAAGTGGATTGCCACAATTTTGGAATATGGCATAGAAATAAAACCCATTAAACTTATAAAAGGTCAAGGTTTGGCCAAACTCATGGCTGAATCAAATTTTCATTCTGTAGACATTAATTTTATTGCCCAAGTGGATGATCAAGAAGAGATGGCGACTCTAGAGATCAACGAAGCCTTTTCAGACTCACCATGGTATGCATTTATTATATTTATATTACTAAATTTACAAGCTCCTCTTGGATTATCAAGAACAAAAGCTATATTCTTAAAATTGAAGGCAGTAAGATTTTGTATCTTAGACAATGTACTTTTTTGGAAAGATCATAGTGGAATTTTATTGAATTGTTTGCTTAAAGAAGAAGCTGACAAAGTTTTAGAATAATTTCATGCAGGTGACTGTGAAGGACATATCTACTGGAAGACTACTATAGACAAAATCCTGAGAGCTGGTTTTTACTGGCCTACTTTGTTTTCAGATGTAAAAAGGTATGTGACCTCCAGTCACAAGTGTCAAATATTTGAGGGAAAGAAAATTTTTTTACCCCTGCCCTTAAAACCCATTTCAACAGAAATGCCTTTTCAACAACGGGGTATTGACTTCATTGGTGAAATTCACCCTCCATCTTCAACCCAACATAAGTGGATTCTGATGGCCATTGACTATTTTACTAAGTGGATAGAATCCATACCTTCCAGGCAAGCCACTGACACTGTCATTATCTCCTTTTTAGAAAATAACATACTTTCAAGATTTGGATGTTCTCAAAAGATTATCACTGACAATGCAGTTGCATTGAAATCTAAAAAGATGATTGAATTTTTCCATAAATACCACATTAACCTTGGCCATTCTACTACATATTACCCTCAAGGTAATGACCTTGCTAAATCTTCCAACAAAAGCCTTGTGAACATCATCAAGAAATTACTAGAAGATAACAGAAAGACTTGGAACAAGAGGTTAGTTAATGCCTTATGGGCAGATAGACTTACCACCAAAAAATCTATTGGTACATCCCCTTACCAACTTGTTTATGGAATGGATGTTGTTTTTCCATCTTCCTTAGGAGTACCAGTAATGAAGATAATTCAAGAATTACAAGTTGAGACCAATGACATTCAAAGAAGGATTGATAAAACCATTCACTTGCAGCAAACAAGAGAAGAGGTTTATCTTAAGTCTCAAGTTATCCAAGATAAGATTAAGAAATTTGTTGACAAAAAGAGTAAATAAGATGATTTCTACATTGGTGACAAAGTTCTAAAATGGGATTCAAGGAGAGAAGAGAAAGGTAAACATGGGAAATTTGATTTCCTATGGAAAGGACCTTATATTATTTATGGTTACAGAGGTAACAATGCTTTCTTTTTGAAAGAAATGGATGGATCAGATCTGCTAGGTGGACCTGTCAATGGTAGAATGTTGAAGCACTACTACTCCACATAAATAACCAATAGTTAATTTTGTTTACTTTGTCCATTGTACATAACATTGCAGATATTAGATTGGATTGGATGTTTTCCTTACAAAATTGAATCCCAAAGAGAAGGCCCTAAGCTTTGAAAGGTATAATATCATAAGTATGAATAATTGCAGAACTCTGAATACACTTTCAAGATCAACACAGTCAAAATTCAAAGGCTACTAGTCTAAAAGTTCTTGACATTTCACCAAGAAATGCCATCCCCATGTGGAGCCACTATTAGGGTCCTATAATAATAGGATTCATAATTTTTGAATTGACTTTGATAAGTCTTGTAATATGTACATACCTTGCTTTCTGCAAGTTGTTTTCCCATATTTGAAAATAAAAAAAATGAAAAGAGGGTAAAAGGCCTAAAAGAAAAATCAAAGGACTTGAAAAGAAAAGATAAAAAAAGAATAAAAAAAATGGACCCCAAAAGCAAAAAAGAGATAATAATAAGACATGAAAGTGATGCAAGTCAAAATGCCACTAATTTTACTTTTACTGCAAAAATAATGATTATGTGCAGCTTGTTCAAAATGCCATGATCCATGATGAGTTAAATAGTTTAATCTTAACTTTTTCATGCTTTGAATTTCATGTTTATAGATAGAGAATAAATATCTGTCAAACAGTTTAAACTTGACAAATCAGTAGATAGTTAGAGAATAAATGAGGAGCTCAAAAGTTTAATCTAAGCCCTCGGATGAAATAAGGTTAGAATTAGATAGTTTTATGTTTTAAAAGAAAAATGGATAAGGGTCTGCAAGCTCAAATGCACCCATGTAAATGAAGAAAATATATTAGGGTAGCAAATGGGTAAGTAGAAAGTAGTTTTACAAGGCATGTAATAAAACATCATCTGGAAAAATTACTAATTTCCCTTCCCTCAAAGTACTCTAGTATTCAAAACCTTCAGTTAAAAAGGCTCAGAGCATTTCTTTGACTTTTGTTGGGACCGGACGCAAGGCTTAATGATTTATTGGTACTAAGCATTGGATTCCCTTCATAAAAACCCATTTCCTCAACACTATCACCCTTTTCCTAAGTTAAAACACCTTTTTGCTTAGGGAAAGTAAAAACCATCTTAACTAATTTCATTTCATACAAAAACATTCAAAAAACCCACAAAAATACTATTTATCATAAGTATTAAGTGTAAAATTTTAAAATGGGACCATCATCGTGCTCAAATGCCAATTTTACACTTTGCTTAGTTTATTTACATGTATTTTCCATTCATTTCATTTTAACTTTTAATTTAATGTATTAATTCCTTTATAACTACCCCTTCCTGTAGATATATTATTTCCTTTATTTTAAATATCCCAAACCCACTATTTTAAATATTACCTCACCTATCCCCCAAAGGTTAAACACATTATATATAATAAAACACGCCTTCTTAATACACATGAAAATCATCCAATCGCTGTGTAAACCATATTACACATATCCCGCTTATAACATTAGTTTGTACATTTATATGTATTAACCCGACCCCACCACATATAAACTCTCAAGCCCCACGCCCCATATACCGAGCTACTCCATCGCCAGATCTCAGCCGTTCACAATCTTTCTCCCAGATTCGACGATCCATAAATGATATTGCAAATCCAATAACGCCCAACTTAATCAATGTAAAATTTGCGAAATGGGCAGTATTAACGCACTCTCTCTCCTCCACGTGATGGTAAAAGATTAGATCACATTCGATCCAAATAAACCATTTACCACTTCTATCTCGCGTGATAAACTACTAATGGTTTTCTCCTCCCGGCGCCAAAACCACTCTCCGCTCTAACTTGACCCGCATTCAATAAAGAACCATCTTTAAACCTAAAAACTCTTTAAAGCTGCATATATGCTCATTTTTAAGATTTTCTGAGTTTTTTTGCATATTAAACCCTTCCCACTGAAGAAAAACACCATTTTTCTTGTCTTTGTGCCGAAAGAACCAGAGATATATTAAGAAATTGTTGCCAAGACCACTTGAAGCCTCCAGTATACTTCCAAGGACTGCAACATCTTCCAAAAGCCTTCAGATGCCTCAAAAACCCAGTTTAAAGACCAAATACTTGCAAAAAATAAATATTATTAAAAAAAAGTAAACTCCTCATCATAAAAAAGAGCTTTTTCTGTCAATTTGAACCTTGTGAAACCTATTTTTCCCATAGAAAGACCTGTATTTGCCCCCAAAAGAACAGATTTAATGAAAAACCCTGATAAAACCCCAATTTCAAATACTGTAAACTATTTTAATCAAAATTGAAGATATTTTAAGCCTTGTTGCAGATCTTAGGAACCCCTGACTAATTGAAATGCTTTGCAAATAAGCAGAACCCTTTGTACATGAATCAAATTGTTTTTTAAATCCAATTTATCCAAAAGAGAAAGGAAACGCTGGTTATTTCATTTTCTGAGTCTGTAAAGAGTTTGAAGATAAAATTTGAAACCAAATTTACAGTTTTAACCAAAAGAAAGCCTAATTGTACCCTTTTCTATTCAATAAACCTCTGTCAAATCAAAAATACCTTCTGTAAATAGTTTAAGCTTACAGAGGAGTACAAAAATGCCTAAATACAAAGTTTTAAGCATCCAGAAGGCTAAAAGTGTCAAAATCAAACCCAATAACGGCTTCTAAAACCACCATTGTTATAAATCCACTACAACCTACTATTGTAGATGTGGAGCATGGACCCCTAGCTGATTTTGATTACAAAATAACTGATCGAGTGATAGAATTCAATCTTTTAGAACTCCACTACTGGAGTCTAGAAAAACCATTAGATTAGGGAGATGCAGTTTAGATTTGGGAGTCAAATCTACCCAAGTATGTAGTTCCACATACTCATCAATGTCCAGAAGTCATTAGGTTGTGTCAAACCTATTATTCCCCTGACCAAAGAGCTATGGTTGATGCTAACAAAGAAGTATTGTTTACCATTACTGTAGAGTCTATAAATATGACGCTTCAGCTGAAACCAGATCCCAATGCAGTTCCATTATCCATATAAGCTCTTACAAAGCTCTATATTCAGTTAAACTTTCCTAAGATATTTCAGATTGTAATGTCCCTTTTTCAGGAACATGCTGCTCCATCGGGAACATCTTAGATGTTCCATTTTTCCTTCTTCAGTGAGACATTGCAAGTCCATTTCAGAGTTTGAATGATGGGGCATTTACAGGATATGACTCCTTCTAAAGAAGGGAGAAATCCTGAGGCTAGCTGGCCCTTCTCAGACTCTACGTATGGATATGAAATATTCCACCTCGGGAAATCCTGCTACAGGGTCCTTGAGGACGCTGTATAAGGAAGATGTTGCATAAATAAGGCAAACCACCGCTAGGATTCCCTAGAATAACTCTTACAAAACTCCCTTGCAGAAAATGAGCTTGAAGGAATTCATCTAGATGGGTTATTCAGATCTCCCCAAACTAGATCTCTAAAACAATGCTCAAAGAGTGAGCTACAACAATACATGAACATGAACATGAACATGAACATTAACTCTGCAAATCTGAAATACATCATAAGAGGGAAATGCTACAGCCATCATGATATTATGATATATTAGTAAATAAATACAAGGAATAGTTGAGGGACAAGCCACTCAAACTTTAAGATCCAACCTTCAATGAAATGGCAATGAAATACTAAAGTAGCTGCAACTCCATAAAATGCCAGAGTAGCTGCAAATGCACAGTGTATATGAAGGCATAAGCTGTTGAGTATGAATAAATGTACATATGGCTGAAGGAATACAAGAAATAAGCCCAATAACAAGAAATGGGCTGAAATACAAGATTTCTATCCAATCTAGGAAGATTGCTAGAAATGCCGGAGAAACCCAAAATGTGACAACTGTGTTATCACTGCAACTGATAAAAAATTTAAATGAGGCCATGGCAGATCTGAAATGTAGATGCCCTCCTCTAATCATGTCTCTAATACAAAGGTTTGATCCCTTTGTCTCAGAAACATCCTCCCCTGAAGCATAGAAACCCCTCTCTCACTGCCTCCTTTGAAATAACGCAGTTTCCCTCATGAACTGCGCAGTGGGAGATGATGGAAGTGTTGGCCCATGAAAACTGATATGAAATATAGCCCAATAATCCTCCTTGCACCTCCTCCAATGAATATAACAATCCACCACTGAAGAAAACTAGACAAGAGAGACTCCATGAGTTCCTCTCTTGTTGCACCCAGCAACACAACGTCCTCTCTGCTGTAGAAATAATGCTGTAGAAGATGAATGTAGCTGTGGCCAATGCCAGATTGAAGAAATGTAGCTCAATCCTCATCCTTCCTTGAGGAAGAGGTAGGGATTCCCGACCGGGAACACCCTAGTGCCCGAGGGCACCATCACCCTGCTAAATAGCCCGGGGATGCAAGCTCTTGCAGACCCAAAGTCTGAAATCTAAAACATGGCATGATGAAAATGGGCTGCCATCTCCTCCATATAAAGTGAGAGAACTCTTCCCCACCATGGTCCCACCAATTATGGTTTCCACCCTCACATGAATAGCTTCCCTCCAAAACTGCGCAACTTCTCTAGGAAGCTTCTCCTCTATAGGCAGCGCTGTTGACTTTAGTCAAAGATGACTAATCCAAGTGAGCTGGGTTCCATTCACACCCTTGGTGTTTATTTCAGCTGCTTTATTTACTCCCCTTTCACATTAGGAGTGTTATTTCTTCATCTAAAAGAGGCTACGGTGTCTCCTTGCCCATTTTATTAAACAAAAATAAAATGTGCAATTATAATGTTCCATTTTAGCTTGAGGCTAAAATTGGGACATTACAGTCCTCCCCTCCCACATCTTGCTTGTCCTCAAGCAACTGCATAGAGAGAACAAAAAATTCTCCCCCTTCTTCTCTTGTGGCCTCCTTATCAAAAATCTCCACCGCTGCTCAAGATATGCTGCAATAAAACTGTCGTCCAATGCCTCCTTCCAAGTATGCAAACCAGAATGGTGCACCTTACGGAAAGATAGAAGGTGTAGGTGGAAATCTCCCTACTGAACCATGGCCTCCTCAAGGTAGGAGTGATGACATGCATGGGAAAATATAATCCCATTAGTTATTTCCTCATCCATGCTATCATCAAATGGAAATCTTGCCCCCGATTCTGCAATGTAATGGGGCTGAATGGAGAGTTTTGCTGCTTCATCCCAATAAGATATTCTCTCCTTCTGTAGAACATATGGGGCTGCCTCTATCCTTGGGCTGAAAGGGTATGGCCTCCAAGAGTGGCCCAAGCTACCCCATCAAAATATCTAGCCATGAAAGGCCTCTGCAAATTCTCCAAGTGTTTTGCCCCACAAGAATAGAAAAGTAATAGTATGGAAATCATGGTTTTCCCAATGGTGTCTCCTGCAATGTAGAACATGTGTAATGGGGAGAATAGCGCTCTCAATGGGCTGTCCCAACATATGAGTCAATCTCCAAATGGTGCTCCCTGTGAATAAATAAGCATCAACAATACAAGGTAGCATGATACAATGTAAACAAGCTGTCATAAGACAACTAGAGAGTGGGTCACTACTCCTCTCATGGGACCAGCGCAATGAACCTCTTGCCTGCATCAAAACAACAAGTGCCTTCCCAACCACTTGTTTGCTGCCACACACATCTCAAAAGATATGAACATGAAAATATAAATTGGTGCCAATGGTGCACACCAAGGCTCATGTGGCTTCCTCCACAAACCACCATAAGAATGGTCCATTCTCTTGTCACAAAGCCTACAAATACATCCTTGTACATTATGCAAGAAGAAATCAACTCTTCTTGACTCATCATGCTGCTCCAACAAGGAAGGAAAGTACAATATAAAATGTGAGATTATACCTTCTCCAATTTGTACTTGGGCTCTTGAGCTGAAAATGGCCCAACTGATAATTTCCCTCTAACTCCAATGAGTAGGGAAGTGGCTGCGAGGTTCTCTCCACCCTAATCAAGCGGGCTATGCATCTTCCAATGCTGATAGGTGCCATGATGAATTCCCTCCAAATGAACTCCTCTAGCCAATCAAAGTATGCATCCAAGTGCATAGCTAGGAAGCCCTTATGTGCTGCATGCAAAATTTTCTCCTTGAGACTAGAAAATCTAGCCAAGAAGAGTCTGCCATGATGATAGATGCTCATATCATTCACTAAGTGTCCTCCATCTCCATCAAGGCCATCCAAGAATCATGCATGCACCAAGATTCGGGACCTCTCAACTAGAAGCTGAGTCCTCCAACATGGATCAATCCTCCACATAGACAACGTTGGTAATCTGCAATAAGGTGCTCCATCACGCTGCTGCCTGCTACCTTGACATCCCCTCATGTCAAAGTCATCCTCCAATGTTGCTGCCATGCCATCTTGCAACTGCTCATGCTCAAATAGAAATAAGGATCTCTGAAAATGAGCCTCCCATGAGAGACTGTCACCTCCAAAGAATCTCCCAATCCTGGGAAATGTAAGCATGAGTGGCCTCCATCTACTCCAATGCATGAAAGAGTTCTCCCCAAAGGAAGTAATCTCTTTTCAAAAAATCCATGGATCAGCTATCCTAAATCATAAAGATGCTATCCTCCATCCATGCAACAACTTTATATGCGCAGTCAAACTAATGAGAATGGGTGGTACTGAAAATGAGAGTGTACCCCTCCTCCTTGTGCTCATTCCCCAAATTCACTGCGCTGTGCTGGACTCCTCAAATGTCTCCACCCCCTCCGGAATCCAATGAGTGGTGAACCCAAAAACATGATGCCTCTCATCATCACTAGATCATGTGGCCTCCCAAGTGGAAAACCACCAAAAAGTGAGACATCAAGATCTGAAAATAGACTGCATGTATGAGTGGACTGATTTGTCCCTCTCTCCTCTGCACAGTGCAATCTCTTTTCTTTGTGCAGAAACTTTCTGAAATAGATAAGGGAGAATGCTCTTCATCCCTCCATGCTGATCCTTCTGCTCTTCTTTCTCCATCTCATAATCCCCAACCAATGCTACATATGACTCTGAATTATGTCTTGGTACCCACATGCAAAATATTTGGAACCCCTTGCAAAGACACAAGGACTCCTCTAATGGAAGAAATGGCTCCCCTTTCACCTCCATGTGGTGATGGATCTCCTCATAATGTGACAACATTGTTGGTTCTTTCCAGTGTATGCAAAGTGTTTGTGTTTATGAAACAATGAGTTTCACCAAGTTTTTCCATCAAACCCTTAGTGAATGTATCAATTTTTTTTGCATTTGCATGTCAATGAAAAATGAAACCCTCAAACCAACAATCATGAGCCATACCTTGAGTTGCAGCACTGCTCCTCCCAAGGCCTCATTTCTTCCTCTACTCCCTTGCAATGCAAGTGAACAAAGGATTGCGTTGTGGATCTGCATGTGTGGCTGAATGACCACACCCTTCATGAAAATAGCTGGGATTTGTTTCATCCACAAACCCTTCTCAGAAAATTTCTCCAAATTTCCCTTTCATCAAGATCTTCAATAATCTCCTCAATGGTCTGGAAAATAAGAAGGGAAACCTCCTCTTCCTTCATTCCTCTTTCCTTGTCTCCTTTTCAAATATCCTCTCCTTGGAGAGAAGCTCCTCTTCTTATAGCAATGTATCTTGGGCACAAGCTGAGCCAATATCATGCTCTGATACCTCTGTAATGTCCCTTTTTCAGGAACATGCTGCTCCATCAGGAACATCTTAGATGTTCCATTTTTCCTTCTTCAGTGAGACACTGGAAGTCCATTTTAGAGGTAGACTGATTGGGAATTTATAGCATATGACTCCTTCTAAATAAGGGAGAAATCCTGAGGCTAGCTGGCCCTTCTCAAACTCTTCCTATGGATATGCAATATCCCACCTCGGGAAATCCTGCTACAGGGTCCTTGAGGACGCTGTATAAGGAAGATGCTGCATAAATAACGCAAACCACCACTGGGATGCCCTAGAATAACTCATATAAAACTCCCTTGCAGAAAATGAGCTTAAAGAAATGCATCTAGATGGGTTATTCAGATCTCCCCAAAATAGATCTCTAAAACAATGCTCAAAGAGTGAGCTACAACAATACATGAACATGAACATTAACTCTGCAAATCTGAAATACATCATAAGAGGGAAATGCTATAGCCATCATGATATTATGATATATCAGCAAATAAATACAAGGAATAGTTTAGGGACAAGCCACTCAAACTTTAAGATCTAACCTTCAATGAAATGGCAATGAAATACCAGAGTAGTTGCAACTCCACAAAATGCCGGAGTAGCTACAATTGCGCAGTGTATATGAAGGCATAAGCTACTGAATATGAATAAATGTACATATGGCTGAAGGAATACAAGAAATAAGCCCAATAACAAGAAATGGGATGAAATACAAGATTTCTAGCCAATCTAGGAAGATTGCTAGAAATGCCGGAGAAACCCAAAATGTGACAACTGTGTTGTCACTGCAACTGATACAAAATGTAAATGAGACCATGGCAGATCTGAAATGTATATTCCCTCCTCTGATCATGTCTCTAATACAAAGGGTTGATCCCTTTGTCTCAGAAACATCCTCCCATGAAGCACATAAACCCCTCTCTCACTGCCTCCTATGAAATAACACAGTTTCCCTCATGGACTGAGCAGTTGGAGATGATGGAAGTGTTGGCCCATGCCAACTGATCTGAAATATAGCCCGGGAATCCTCCTTGCAGCTCCTCCAATGAATATAACACTCCTCCACTGAAGAAAACTAGACAAGAGAGACTCCATGAGTTCCTCTCTTGCTGCACCTAGCAACACAACGTCTTCTCTGCTGTAGAAATAACGATGTAGAAGGGGAATGTAGATGTGGCCAATGCCATATTGAGGAAATGTAGCTCAATCCTCATCCTTCCTTGAATAATAGGTATGGATTCCCGACCAGGAACACCCTAGTGCCCGAGGGCACCATCACCCTACTAAACAGCTCGGGGATGCAAGCTCTTGCAGACCCAAAGTCTGAAATCTAAAACATAGCATGATGAAAATGGGCTGCCATCTCCTCCATATAAAGTGAGAGAAATATTCCCCACCATGGTCCCACCAATTAGGGTTTCCACCCTCACATGAATAGCTTCCCTCCAAAACTGCACAGCTTCTCTAGGAAGCTTCTCATCTATAGGCAGCGTTGTTGAATTTAGTCAAAGATGACTAATCCAAGTGAGCTGGGTTCCATTCACACCCTTGGTGTTTATTTCTACTGCTTTATTCAATCCCCTTTCACATTAGGAGTGTTATTTATTCATCTAAAAGGGGCTAAGGTGTCTCCTTTCCCATTTTATTAAACAAAAATAAAATGTGCAACTATAATGTTCCATTTTAGCTTGAGGCTAAAATTGGGACATTACACAAATTTTCCAAAATTTCATGCCTGCATATGTTGAAATCCCAAAGATAAGCCCTCCTTTTTCTACTTCCAAATTTCTTGAAGGATCAAGGCATGTCATCTCTATGTTATCCTTTATCCTAGGTTATTTTACTGATGAGCATATAGATGAGTCAATTCTTGGTTTTCTATCTACCTTTGTGCCTGGTCAACCTCCTTCTGTCATCTACAATTATGCTGAATACATAGCTGATAATATCCATGGTCAACTTGTAAAATTGCGCACTGAAGGAGTTTTCAGATGTTCATCCTTCCTCTTTCACATGTTCCTTTATTTCCAATCAGATAAGTTCCCTATAAACCTTCAGAAATTAGATGTAGAAGGGAATCCACTATCAGTCATCTTTTGGACATCTCTAATCAGAAAAGAATCAACAGAATTCACTTATGTGGATTTTATAGATTGTTTTTTTCATCCATTGATAAAAATGTTGACAAAAAGTGTACAACCAAGAAACAATGATGAAATAAAGAAAGTGTTACAGTTGTGAGAACAAAGTAGAACTAGAGATTGGCACCTTTACCAAAATCATACAGATATCATAGTTTTTGGGTCAAATATTTTACCCTATAAACTACCAAAATACTTGCCAATGAGAGATTTTGCCTTAGAGTACATAAGGCAAATACTAAATTTAGATTCTATCAACTTCTTGGCTGCGAAAAAGAAGACTCAATTCAAGTTAAAGAACCAGGTAGGACCTCTCATTTGCAATCACAGGGATGTAGGTACAGAGGCAGCAAAACACTTGCTAGAATACAAATTTGTAGAAAGTTTCTTATGGAATTATGATCCTCAGGGAATACTCAGTAAAATGAGGGTAAAATGCAAATTGACCCCTTATATCCATGATAAAAGGCCAAAGATTGAACAATTTACTAATCAAGCAGAGTGGCTGGAAAATACCTTGGTAAAAAATGTTAAACAAGGTGATACTAGTCACACCTTGAAAAATGTAAATCAAGAAGATAAAGCTACTAAAATAATAAGGGAAGAAGGTACCTACACTATTGAAACAACAACAGAGACTAGGTTTAAACTCTGATATAACAAGAAACCTAAACTCAATCCACTGAACAAGGAAAAAGAAACAATTGAGGTACTAGATGAAGAAAACATAGAGAAGAACACACATGGTGCTACAATTATTGTAAATGAATAGGAAAAGGATACTCCAGACACTTATATTATTGAAAAATGACAAAATATGGAGGCATCCTCATTACAACAAGCAGAGAACACAAGTTTGGATATCAAAGAGAAATACGAGGAAATCAAGCCTAAGAATGAAGAATTAAAAAGTAAAATTTATTCACAGTATCTAAAGAAAACTCCAAGAATTCAAAGCAGATTATTATCAGCCTTTGATTACACCAACAAGAAATTTCTTATGACAATACTACAGCCAACAGTGCTTAAGCCGACAACAGTAGCATACTACAAGAAGGTTGACTTGGAAGTACTAGTTGATAGCATTCATCCTTTAGATCAAATTGAGTTTCATAACCAGAGCTCTGAAATGCTCTATTCTACTATGACTACCAAGGAAATGAGTGCCGAGAAGCTTCAGAACACTACAACCAATTTGAGAGATAAAATAAGGATTGAAAAATCTTCTTCTCTTATCAAGGACACTAGAATCAAGTTGTTAGAAGAATTGGTAATTGAAGTAGGGTATGACCCAACAAATGTAAAGGCTGTAGAAGAAATGATAAAGAAGAAAAATTCTGACATAGCAGCACTTAGAAAACAATTGAAGCTTCCTCCAATAGAACATCCATAGACCAAAGATATTCTGCAGGAGGCAAATCAGAAAGATGAGATGATGAGTCTCATTCTCCAAATGACAACACAGATTAAAGAAATGGACAAGCTTGTCCAAGAAAAAGAAGCAACAAAAAATCAGAGTGCTCCTCCCACAGTAATCCCTATGGTAACTACAGCAGTTCCATCAACCTTAGCAGAGGAATTAACACCAAAAGATCCATTGGCAACAGCTGTGCCAGTGACATCTTATACTACCTTTGCTACAGAATCATCTACATCGGCAGTGCAGCAAACAGATGAAGCCAACAAGCTCATCAAAGCTATGGAAGAGATGTCCATACAGATTAATGAGATCAACAGGTTGAAAGAAAAAATTAGAACTTAGAAGATGCTAAGAAATTAGCCCAAATCAATGCTAAAAATGAGGAACAGAAAGCCAAAAGGTCAAGTGAATAGTTGAAGAAAGTTGAAGCAAAGTTAACTTTATAGGAACCAATGACTTTCATAAAAAAACAGTTGTGGCCCAAGATCATTGAGTCAATCAATGATACTTGGCCTTCCATTCAAGTCATTTATGAATAGAAAGACTTCGTTAAGGCAGCCAAAGAGGAAATTGTGAAGACAAAGGAAGAGCTTGGTGCCAAACTTGAAGAGGCCCAAGAAATAATCAAGTTTATTAACACCAAGAAAAAACAAGAATTGGATGAGATAGGCATAATTGATAGAACTAACACAATTCTTGAAGTGAGAAAGGTAATTACAAAGAAAAATTTGATGAAGCAGCTTGAAGAGAAGTGCCAAAACATGGATTTGGAAATAACTAAATTTATGGTAAAGTTTGATATATTGAGGTAAAAAGGCTTGCCAAACATTCTTGTTCTAAATGAAAAATTAATGCAGCAAGAGGATTACAACAAGAAAATCAGAGATTTTTCCAAAGAATAGGTAAATAAGGCAGATTGGCAAGGAGTACCGAGAAGAAAAGTCTTGCACAAAAGAATTGAAGACTTGTTTTATTTACAGCATGAGATAAAACATCTCTTTGTGGTCAAACCAACATTTTTTAGGTACATAGAAGCTGATGAAAATTACAGGAAACTTACCAAGATCAAGTTACCCAATGAAGAATTTTGGCAGAAACTTACTGATTTACTGTAAAAAATAGTTTTACAGTGGAAAAGGATAAATTACAGATTGTTGTTTTTACACAGTAAAAACAGAAATTTACAGCAATGAGGCAGTTAAAATAGTCCTCAAACAGATGAAAGAGTATCAGAGGCAAAGAGTATCAAATAAGAAGATAGATTTTCAAAATAGATTAAAAGATTTTTTTCTAGGGTTGGAGACAACAAAGCAGCCAGCTGAACCCAATCCAAAACAACATTTCTATTTTTTTTGGATAAATAGGACAGCTTGCTAGTTGTTAAGCAGTTGTCACTATATTTTTGTAAAATATGTTTTATTTTTCCTTAGAAAAATCGTATGAGTATTCTAGGATATTTTGTAAACATTTTTGTATAAATACTTCAATATTTGAAGTATTAGTGTGCAATAAATTGTTGAAGATTTCTATAGTCATTTTTGCCATATCTGAAGGGTTTCTGGTAGCAAGTTCAAGTAGCAGACTGGATTAAAACCATAAAGCATCATATTTCAGGATTCATGTGATGAGCCATTGAAGTGAAGTATTTTCTACTGTCATTGTTTATCTTCTTATGTTTTACATGCATCCATATATGTGTTCTAAATTTGAATGATAAATCAGGAATATTATGACAGAATTTGTTAAAAGCACTCTGTCTTTAACTATTTATCATTTATAGCTGTTGATTTCTAGAGTAGGGAACCCTTAATTGCTCCCTCTTTCGAATGACCTCTTTCTTCTCATTCCTTATCCAGATCAAAGAATCCTTAATTTCTCTTTATCCCGATTAATCCACTTCATCAATCAGCCTTCAAATATCTTTAGTGACTTGTCTATCTTGCCCTGAAAATATTTGTCTTTTCATCTTGATCTTGAGCTGCCTGCTTGACATATTGAATCCTTTTTCCCAATGGAAAACCAGATCTATTACTATCCATCTCTTTAAGTGATTTTTCCCACCAACCAAACCAAATCTTAAAACCAAATTGTCCTTATAACTAGCCTAAAATCAAACATTAAAACAAAGATAAATCTTATAGAGAGAGCCCTCTTTGAACCCTAGCAAGGCTAGATCCTAGAGATTAAAAGTAGGTCTGTGGTTACCTCTAATGTTCTTAAAACTATAAACAAAATTCTCACAACTTTGGGAATTATTAGAGTGTTAACAGTTTCTTCGATTAGTTTGGGCAACCACCTTATAATCCATCATTTTGAGTGCTTATAAGCCTACATTATGAGTTTTTTGGTATTTAGTGTGTCAAGTCTATATTTCCTTTATGTTTTGATTGTATTTTCCTAAGCTTTCCTCGCCCAACGCGTTTTCGTTGGAAAACATAGCACTGTCAACGCGTAGTTGACTGTGAACAGTCACGCTTAACACCCTGGTTCCCAATGTCTTCCCCTGTTGGTCGTAAAAGCGACAGTTTTTAGGTTTTATTGAATGAAATTCTAGAACGTTTTGATCTCTGGGGTCTTCTTCGTGCTCTATGTGCTTAGCATTTTGATGGCTTACTGTTAGATTCTTTGTGGTTTGCAAAAGTTTGTTCCATGTCCAAGTAGTGAAATGAGATCGAGGTGAATATTAGGTTCTTTGGGAAATTTAATTTATTGTTTTTATTGCTTGCATGTCTATTTGATGAGCATTTTGGTTCTTTTGGAAAACAGAAAGAGTTTCATTTTTCATTTGTTGAACTTTCATCTCAAAGTTTACCTCTGAAAGTGCATTATATTACATTGCATTGGAAGTTGTTGTTGAGATTGTCATTGAACACAAATTACATTGTTAGTGTTGAAAGTTGATAAATGCATCCTCATTCATTTTAAGAGGAAATTGTGCATATATTTCATTTGTATAGTTTTCAGGGGAATAATGCATAGATTGCATTGCATGGTTTGGCATCTTTTAATGCTTCAACTAAATTGGAACTTTGAAAGTGAAAGATATAGTTAGGAATCTCTTCTCTACTACATAATTGATTGTTGTATAATGTTTACACTTCTTCCCTATGCTAGATAGCTTTCATGGAAATGGAAAGAGTCTTTTCCTAATATTAGGATTATAGGTATATTCAGGTGACATCGATTTTGAGCCTTGAAAATGAAACATAATTCAAGATCAATTTAAAAGTTATCTCAATTAGCCTAAAGATAATTTGGAACATCAACGAAAACATTTAGAGGTATAGGCTAGAGACATGTTATGGTGTCATAAAACGTAGGAGTTGTCATTGTTTTCTAATGTTGTATCCCGGGGGTGATATCCCATTTGACATACGAAAGTGTATAAGACATATTAGAGGTGGTCCACGGATGGTAAGTATATGGGAACACTCTCATCGAACGTTTATGCATTAGATAACACTAATGCGGATTGCACTCCCACGTATCGTCATGTATATTTTGGGAGTCCCCACTAGGTTGCTATCCATCCATAGGTAACCAAGTCAACCGAATTGTAAAACATGATACACTGAACACAACATTTGAGGAGATTGGTTGTCATACGTTAAGTCCTTGGTTCACCAAGGTGTATATTGTAGTTCACAGTTGCTTGGTAAACCTTTATTCCTAGTTACCCCTCTTTGATTTGTTTTTGTTATTAATTTCTAAAATCAATTAATTGACCGCAGAATAACATCCTCCCCGTGGAACAACTCCTCAGTGGATCTTAGTTTGAGACTAATGGAAATGGTTCCTAATTTTACCAATAAAGTAAACCCCTTTGACAAGAATACTTGTCCTTTTCCTCCTTTTGGAAATATTGGTGCTCCTTATATGGAAACATTGTCCCTTCCCATATTTACCATTGGTTTGCCAATTTGGTTATTTTCGACCCCTACAGTTTTGAATGTGCAAGCTGCTTCTGAACCAAATTCGCCTCCACCTGAACAATGTCAACCTCGTGTTGATCCTAAAGTTGACCATTGGCCTTTTGCGCCTTTTGTTTCTTCCCACTGTTCTTCCTCTTCACTTGGCGAAAGTCTTGATCCTAGTAACCAAGAAGCTAAGAAGAAGAACAAGAAGAAGAGGACGAAGAAGAAGAAGAAAAATAAGTAAGGGGGAAACCAAGAAATCATTGCTACCAATGCAACTACTTTGGAAAAACCTTCCAATCAGCGCCAAAAAGTCAAATTCCCTTGAAGGTTATGTAAGGGTGACCACCTTCTTAGAGATTGTCCTAGTATTCCCAAGGTATTATAAGTGTGGTCCACAGGATTAACCTGGCCTTTGTCATCGCCTTATGGATATCATGTTGGTGATAAAACCTCAACTAGTGATAGTAAGGTCCATAGGAAAAAAGGTAAAGTCAAATTTCCATGTACGTTATGTGAGGGCAATCATCCCATTCACCTTTTTCCTTATATGGATTAAGCCCAAAAAGTTTTGGATAACCTTACAGCTTCTCAACCACGACTTCTGGCTGGTTATCAGAAGCTTTCCCCTAATCCTCCACTAGTTGATGAAGTCATTGATCAAAATTAATCTCTAATCAATCCCATTCTCTCTGAAAGTGAATCCCATGAGTCTTTTCCTGACCAAACATTGGTTGAGAAAATGGTTGACCTAATTTCACCTTCAGTTGATCATGATTTTCCCATAGAGAGTGAACCTAATACCACTTAGGTTATTTTTGTTTCTTCAAAATCCCATGAATTGGAGGGAAATCCTCTCTTTCCTATGGTACAATAGGGCAATCCTACCATTCCCATAACACACAGGGGAATTTCTCTCATTCCCATGACATCCCCACCAAGTAGTATGGTCGCTTCTTTTGATTGGAGTCGACAAGCGAGATATTGTCTTCCTTCTTACGTGCCTTTTCAGATCACAGTTTAGGCTTATAATGTGGACGTACCTAGCACGTTCATAGATGTAGGTGCAGCTATAAGTATTCTGTTCTCAACTACTTGGAAATATTTAGGTTATCCATAGCTTTTTCCAGTTACCCAGATGTTGGCTTTTAACAGAGGAACCAATCAACCGTTAGGGATCCTTTCGAAGTTGCCTATTACTTTGGGAGGAAAAATCATCTATATTGATGTGATAGTTGTCCAAGGCCCTTTGGATTTTAATTTACTCCTTGAGCATGACTATGTTTATGTCATGGGAGCTCTTGTCTCTTCTCTCTTTCGTGTGATGTGTTTCCCGCATGAAGGAAGAATCGTGACCATTGATCAACTTTCATTCATTGGTCCTAATATTATTCCTATTCAACCAAAATCCCTAATGGCCCTTATATGCAAGTGGTAGCTTCTTTGCTACATGTTAATTATGTTGCAACCTATTCCATTCCCGCATCTGTTGATGATCTAGTTAGTGATAAAATGCGTCATGTACTAGGGGAATTAGACCTTGATATGTATCCCTTCCACAGTGTTGTTCTCCCATCTGGTGAGAACCTCTTAGAAGCCATGACCTCTTATGGGCCATGAAAAAAGTTCAGAGTAGAGTTCCTTTTCTTGTGTCAAGCTCCTTAAAAAATGAAACAAGGTCTCTGGAGCGTAGTTCCTCGTCTTTTGTCAAGATCGTTAAAAAATGAAACAAGGTGTTGGAGTAGAGTTCATTTTCTTGTGTCAAGCTCCCTAAAAAATGAAACAAGGTGTATGGAGCATATTTAATTTTCTTGTGTTAATATCGTTAAAAATGAAACAAGATGTTGGATCAAATTTCATATTCTTTTGTCAAGCTTGTTAAAAAATGAAACAAGGTCTCTAGAGCAGAGTTCATTATCTTATGTCAAGCTCCTTAAAAAATGAAACAACGTGTATGAATAAAAGTTCCTTGTCTTGTGTCAAGCTCCTTAAAAAATGAAACAAGGAGTCCAGAGCAGAGTTCCTTTTCTTGTGTCAAGCTCGTTTAAAAATGAAACAAGGTGCCAGAGCATAATTCATTTTCTTGTGTCAAGCTCCTTAAAGAAACAAGGTCTCCGGAGAAGATTTCCTTTTCTTGTGTCAAGCTCCTTAAAAAATGAAACAAGGTCCCCAGAGCAGAGTTCCTTTTCTTGTGTCAAGATCCTTAAAAAATGAAACAAGGTATGCGGGAGCAGAGTTCCTTGTCTTGTGTCAAGCTCCTTAAAAAATGAAACAAGGTCTCCAAAGCAAATTTCATTTTCCTTTGTCAAGATAGTTAAAAAATGAGACAAAGTGTCAGAGCTGAGTTCCTTTTCTTGTGTCAAGCTCTTTAAAAAATTAAACAAGGCGTTATGAGGATAGTGGTGAGCCCTGATATTGCACCAAGAGTGCTGCAACTTCCAGGGGCTGCCCTACTTAACTTTATCAACCCCAGGTTCGTACAAACTTGGACCTGAGAGTCCTATATACACAAAAGATGCATTTTTTTCATGTCATCCTATTCTGCTTTACGAAATGGTGCTATTTCTAAGGGTTCTTAGTGAAATATAACACACTTTAATGAAACGAGACTAAATTGTAGAAATGAAATGACCAAAAGGAAGCTGAAATAAATTGTTGGCAATAAATGACAAGAATGACACTAATTTAATTTGTAGACATATATCAGAAAGGAAACTAATCCTAAACCACACTTAACTTGTCCAAATGGCTAAGTGCACTCTACTTATCCTATGATCTATCTACCATGTTTCTATCCATGCAACTAAACTATCCATGACTTAATTCTACTTGAAAAGGGGTTGATTTGCAGCTTGGAGGGAAGGAAAGGGCTAAAGTGGCGAATTGAGGGCTTAACGCATGAAACAGAGCTTAGAAATGGAAAGCGAGGGTTAAAACCTTATAAAACCTTATAATATGGAAAAAATGGCTTTGGAGCGGAAATGAATGGAAATATGCGATGGCGGAGATGCGATGGAGGACAAAAGTTACGATATCCGATGTCGCAGTTGCAATATTGCAACTTTAAAGGGATAGCGGTAAAGATTAACTGGAACGAACGAAAATGTGTGAAGTGCGAAGTGCGATGGGGTGAAAGTTGCGGGTTGCAATTTGTGATGTGGTAAGTTGTGCGAAGTGCGACGAGTGACGTGGAAGAGTTATCGCATCGGTGGAACGAACGGTAAGTGTTATGCGAAAAAGGTAAACGGTGCGATTTTCAATTCGCGACTTCGCAATATCACAATCAACAGTCTGAGCAATAAGTGCAAATAGAACAAGCTAAATGATGCGAAGTACGATGAGGTAAGTTTTTCGAAGTGAATTTTACAATGGGCGACATGGCGGTGGGACCGATGGCGGAGCACGATTGCAATATTGCAATCGAAAAGAACGAGCAGTAAGAGTTAAAGGAAAAAGGGGAAGGCTGCGATTTGCGAAGTGCAATGTATAGTAGCGAAAATTTTGAGAAGGAAGGTGGAGGATATGTTTCAATGGTTTTTCCAAGCATTTAGATTTAAAAAGGTAAAGGCAACCGTGGATAAGGAAAACAAAGGAATAAGGCGGCCAAAGGGTTTCAGTGCTCTTAGGGGAAAAGGTAGGTGCAATAGTTGAAAATGAGTGGAAAATAGGAGGAAAGGGAGGCGTAGAAGCAGTGTTCAGCCGTAAAGACAGAGATGGAAATTGAAGCGGAAAGGCACCAAAGAGCTGCTCTGGGGTGTGAACATTAATTCCTTCAAACAAACCTGCAAATTCATGCACGAGAAAACATAAAAGAATGTGTGATAAAACCGTGAACAGAAAGCAGTTTTTTTTGGGTCTGTGGGAAGGTTTACCCTCCTCGAGCTCTATTGACAGAGATGAGAAGGGAAGTCTATATCCACATCTTTTAGAGTTTTATCCTCTATTCTATTACTCATAAGTAGATGAAAAACTATAACAACAAACTGAAAGAAAATACTAAGAAACAATGAAACTAATAGAAGCAAAATTAATTTGAATAAAAGAAAGAAAGCTAGCATAATTGCAGAAAGGAAAGAATAAAAATAACAGAGAAGCTGAGGCACATGGGTTGGGCCCTAACCCACAAGCCCAACTCTCTGGAATTAAATCAGTAAAATGGATTTTTTCTACTCATTGCATTCAAAAATGGAATCTTATTACATCTACAGGGTCTTAAACAACAAAATCCTAATAGCTTGCAACTGAAGTTTTGAATGGAATCGAATCACTGACTAACTAACTCCTTCCTAGCTCTAGCTCTGCTCTATTTTTTCTACAGGGAAGCTACCAAAAACTCCCTTGAAAATGGTGATTGAGTCCACTTTGACTCCAAGTAAAGATAGATTAAGTGTCCTTAGTCTTTAGTTGCTTGGCTGCCTCTTGGAATTCGATTTGCTGAAGACTCCAAGTGAATTATGGCTTGAGTGCAGTTGGTCTTGAGTTGCTTGGTTTCCTCTGGAATTTGAATTTCTAGAGGGGGATCTCATAAGGATCCTTTGGCTGCCTTTGAGAGTTAAGGAGGGTGGACAATCCCCTTTAATCTCTCCAATATTTCTCCCTAATTTCCTGATATTGCTCATTTATTCTTTAATATTGATCTCTCAGTGACAGGGAGCAAGTCCCTAAATCATCTCCTTCTCCAAATCTGCATAATCTAGCCAATATTCTCGCAATATTCTAACAAAATAACCAATATTAGGCACAAATATGCAATTACCTTTAAACCTTCATGAGAAAATATTAAAGCATAAGAAAACATTATTAAGTGTAGAAGGAGAGATTTAATATATCCTTTTATGTGCATAAGGAAGGTAGATGGGCTTAAGAAAGGTTAGGTGGGCCTTATTTTATGTCTAATTTAGAGGCTCATCAAATAGTTCTTTTACTATGTCAACCTCGTTAAAAAATGGATCAGTTTCCTATGAGGGTAGTTCTTTTACTATGCCAACCTTGTTAAAAAATGAAATAGGTCCCTATGATCATAGTTATTTTACCGTGTCAAGCTCATTAAAAAATGAAACAAATCCCTTTAAATTCGATTCTTTGATTAGATATCGTAAATTCCCAATCGAGTCTTTCACTAGGTTCATTCCATCCACCTGTTAGTAAGCTATAGTCTACTTGAGTGAATGAAATGAATCTTGGGGGGATATGCACCTCGAATTGAGTCATTATGGTGGGGGCATGCAAACTTATTCCAAGCATAGTTTGTCTTCGTTTCAAGCTTATACAAAAATGAAACCATTCTCAAGCATAGTTTTTCCACATGTTTCAATCTTGTGTAAAAATGAAACCAATTTGTCAAGCATAGTTTTTCCACATGTTTCAAGATTGTGTAAATATTACACCAATTTCAAGTAGAGTTTCCCATGTTTCAAGCTTGTGTAAAAATGAAACCAATTTCAAACATAGTTTCCCATGTTTCGAGCTTCTGTAAAAATGAAACCATTCCTATACACCTCTCGAAACATTATGGCCCTCCTTCAACGAATCACTTCCTATCGACTCTAGCTCATTATCCAGGAAGATGATCTAGAAACCCCCTTTCAGTACGTTGGAGCTTGCATGCCTCAATGGTAGGTTCTTTGCATTCGACAATAGGTTCGCATCACTGGATTTCAATCGAATGATTTTGCGAGTGTTCGACTTCATCTTCATTGTTCACACTTTTGGATTGTGTTGTTGTACCTTGAGAGACATCATCATCATTGGTCATTTCTCTCATTCCTATTAACGATTTACATCATTGACCAGTAATCAGGTGGTTTCTACCATGTTTGAACTCAACACATCTATTCACATGGTCAGATTCGTACTTTGGTTGGATCGAGACAAAGGTGAAGACCCTGGGTTTCATTTGATAAATCCAGGTTGCATGGAGTTATTCAGTATTCGTGATTGTACACATGATCCTTTCTAGTCGACTGGTTTCACCCATGCCATGGATATGCGTATTAGTGATTATAAACATGATCCTTTCTATTCGGATGGATGCGTCTATGCCATGGATCCATGTGCTGTTAGATGCCTACTCAAAGATGTATTTTTAGGAATAATTACATCATATATGTTAGATATATTGTATTATGTTTGGTTTGTAGGTCTCCTGACAGTGGTTCTCTCATTCCTTGCCTTTACTTGTAAATCACTTCAGCCATCACTTCTCATTATGACTTAATTCTTTAGGGGGAATCTGGTATACAATATTTTGTCACACTCCATTTTGTGTCATCATGCCACTAGTGTCACAAACTATGTTCTCCATAAAAAATGCCTAGAACATTCCTGAAGAAGTGAAAGAACAATTGTTTTAAAATATTCTGAAAATCTTGTCAAAAATCTTGTTTTACAAGCCCAGCGTGGTTTTCACTACCGATGACCCGCGCTTGTCACATTTTTCACCACTCGTGCCTAGCGTTGGCAGTGCAACTCTTGTCAGGAAAATCCACGCTGGTCATTTTCAGGTAGTTCTTCTAAAAATGGAGGAGAAGCTTCCCTTACTAGAAACCTCAATAACGAAGATGTGGTTTTAGGTTTTTCATGATAGGAGTGAGAACTCCCATTCATGGCCACATATCCTCTTTCCATGGATCTTTCCCTTAAGATGTGGAACCCCTACCACCTTTTATGGATCCTCAACTCCCTATCCTTACCTATAAATGAAACCCCTACCATCCACTAAATTTTGGTTTCCATCCTATGAGATAAAGCATGCCCAATTTTTGCCCATCTGTGAAATAGGAAGTTGTTTGAAGAGTTGAGGCTAGGAATTGGAGTCTCACCTGAAGGAGGCATCCAACATCAAGGATTTGGGTTGTATTACTCCCTCCACGATTCTATTAATAATACATTATGTGTTTCCTTTCCATAAATATGTCAATTATTGCATGTTTATTGTAGTGCTCCTTGATCTGCTACATAGCTTATACTAGAGATTGTTATACTTTGTATCAATTTGTTTTCTCCACCTGTTCTTCCTTACGAACATTAGTCTTCACTGATGAAGAGGATATCGTGAGCGTGGAAGTGAAATAAGCAAGGATGACACTAAAGGAAAGCATTAGCATAAGAAAGAGGTAGGACATATATCCCCCTTCGTGTTTTTCTAGCATAATTTAGGAAAGGTTGCATATATTTGTCTCGTTTTTTGCTAGATCCTCCAATAGGACTAGAGGGATCGTTTCTGTCAACAAAAAGGATTTCCTGCACAACAATAATTAATTATGAGGAATGGGGGATGATGTACTAGAGCTGTTGGGCATGGGATGCATACCTCACAATAGCCTAGGTTGAATATACATCACGAGAAGGGGACCCCATACCTATTCTGTGTAAGTAAATTCCCTGTCGAGAAAATAAAGGAAGTGCGGAGTTGATTTTGTAAATGGATTAAAGAGAACTACAACAACTGGAGAGACCCAAACCGTGTAAGTGTAAATCTAGATCCATTATGAACCTATAACCCTATAAACATATCTTTAGAAATTGGATCGTAGAGTCCATATGTGAGTTGTGATAGCTAAGGAAAATTGGCAAGAGAGATTTTCACCTAAGTTGGGAAGACCAAGAAGAACTTGACACCTTTTATTGTGTTTGCGCATGTGAAGCACTCAAAGGAGGGAGGATTGCCGAGGTAACCATATGCATTAGCGATGGGGTCTCCCTTTGTGTTGTGTAAACCCTCAATGGCCATATTTTGTTGTGTATGTAGCCTAGACTCAATGCTGAGAGGTTGCATCCCTAATTCCTATCCAATGAAGGAAATTGGTATTCAATCTCTATCCTTGAGTTTAGCTTTGGTGTCATGCCTTGAGTGAAGAATCCTTCAAACATTAGATATGGATCAGGGGTGGCCAACTACAAGAAATGTGTAGTGTAGTTGTTCCTACAGTTGGATGGGGAGTGGTAGTCCCTTCTTTATTTTTTGACAGAATTAACTGGAACATATAAGTATATTCTTCCTTGTAAATTAAATGTGAATTTTGTTCAATACTTCATGTCTAAGAATTCGTTGGATTTACTATGCATGTGTGCATTATTAGGTTGAGAGAATTTGTATGGTTGAAATGAATATGCATGATTAGTCTGCTAAGAAATTAACATGGTTTGCTTGAGGTTTGAATTGCATTCCTTACGAATATGAAGTGTTGTGTGAAATTTTATCCCTTTTCTAATGCTAAGTAAGAATATTTATGTGTTATATGCTCATAATTGGAAAGGCTAGCCTTGAATGTAATGATTGTATTTATCAGATGTATGAAGGTTGTTTGGTTAAAGGTGATGGTTTCTTATTGAAGGTAGATGAAGATTGTTGTGATTAACATAGGAAAATTTAGGGGAAAAGGCCTGAGATATTATATAAATTATGGAGTTTCAACCCTTATTTTAGGCCAAGGAATTTTTTTTGGATTTAACCCCTATATTCATAAGCTATAAAATGAAATATAGGGTTAGACCTTTGGCTTTGTATTCCTTGAAATTATGGGGGTGGAAGTTCCCCTTTTTATTCATCAGAGCAATGAAATTTGGGGTTGTGATGGATTCAGCCTTAGCCCCTATTCATATGGACCAATAGGGGTTATGGCTAGGATCCAGTTGTAAAAGGGGCTTATCAACATATCGAGTCCCTGCAATATTGTAATGCACACTATGGAGAATTTCCTGATATGACACGACCCAGCCAATGGACCATCAAATAACGACCCTACTCCCATCTACCAGGGTTGCCAACTAATGCCCTTGGGATATTGAATATTTAAGTATGGGGAATTCAGAGGTTTTGAAGGATGATGAAAGCAAGACATGACAACCAATGATATGGTGATGCCTTGTAGGTGAAATGTGTCACCTATATATAGCCTTTTATGGCATGTCAACTGTACATAAATGGATGACATGTGGCACAAGTTAAGAGTGTCACATGGTGATGGAAAGTCAATATATGCCATGTGTTAGGTGCCCACATGTTAGACATGTCAATTGGCACAACGTAGTGAGCAATGATTGGAAAAAAAAAGTGACTAGGTGGCAAATTGTGTTGGCCACCTACATATTAGCTTATAAATGTTAGCTAATGTTTTTCTTTATAGCATTTTCATCGAGTCCCAAATGTTTCATGTGGACATAATACTATATTATCATATCGGTAGGTTGGGTTGCTAATATAGCAGCCTATCAACCATACTGGATGTTAGTGTTTCAAAGGTTATGTAACTATCAACCATGTCGACGATCAAGACTATTGGCATATTGGTGGATTAGTGGGTGGATGCCATACCGACACATTGGAATTTGGCCATATCAATTCCATATCAATATATTGGTGTTTTTCCATATTAGTCATATAATTTATTTGCACATTAACAATATGGGCACCAATGTATCAACCTATTGGTTATATTAGTATACCAGGTTATTGAAATCCCATGAGAATTGAACCATGTGACTTATGAAAATTTTTGATATGGTGAGGCTCAATATAACAAGTGGGTCGATGGAATGGACCAATATAGAGGTTCCACGTGGAAAAGAACCACCACATGTCAGTGACATGGAAAGTACAGATAATGATGTGGCTCTTAAGGTCAAAAAATTCAATGGGGTATAACTTGATGATCGTAACTCAAATTGAGATAAAATTTATATCGTTGGAAAGCTCTTGACATGCAGGGTGCTATTGAAATTATGATTTAAGGTGATGGAAGAAAGATAATTTTTGGATAACCCCATATTCATAATGTACCTTTAAGGTTGAGTCTAATTAGATGCTAGAACCCTATAATAGCACTAGGGGATTGGGTGTGTTTAAAGTGGTATCAGAGAAAAGTTTTAACACATAGACTAAATGGGCTCAAGGAAAGTAGAATTATTAGAAAAGAAATAGGAGTTTATGGTTCATATTTTCGACTGAAAAGGCTTGGGGATGAGAGAGTTAAATTGAATATATGTTTTAATAACCTCATTGATTTAAACCTTATTAATTTATCTAAATTATGTTTGAATGTGCCAAATAGTAGTTTCAGACTAGCCTAAGCTAGTGTTGGTATATATAAGGTAACTTAATATGTTCACTATTATTTATGATTATTTTAAAACTAACAATTATGTGTGTTATTCCAACACATAAGAAAATACAATCCCAATAGAAAGACAAAGGAATGTGCAACATAATGGTCCAATATAGTTTGGATATAAATTCTCATAATAGAGAAGTAGAGTTAGATGAGAAGAGGGATGGAGACACCTCCTGAATGGATGGAGACCCTTAAAAGCATGAGGGATGAACTAAGGAGTTGTAAGGCCAATAATGAGAATATTATAAGAGCCCAGGAGAAGTATGAAGAAGTTGATGCTCTAATATTGCAAAGTCTATCACACTTGTAATGACAAAGGTAACATGAACTAGTTTCTAGATATTTAGATAAGCATTGGTCTAAGGAATCTCATATCCCATTTGAAATTCAAAAATATGGACTAGGGACTTGAAAGGCGAAAGGAAGTAGATTGAGAAAGTGTCATAGGAATGCAAGTGAGGACACTTCAGCAGACATCTTGAATGATGGGAGTAATAGTACTGACAAAATTTCTAGCACAACAACCAAGTCAAGTTGCATAAAAAGAAGAAGAGGGATGATAATAGTATATTGCCTGAAGAATTAAAAAATGGAAATCCACCTACTTTTGATGGGAAATTTAGAAAGAACGAGGAGGTTGAAGCATGGCTTTTATGCTTAAGGAATTATTTCACAGTGCATAATTACTATGAAAATATGAAGGTGTGAGTGGCCAAATTTAATTTAAGGGGAAAAGTTGAGATATGGTGGAAAGTTCTCAATAATGTCAAGGGAATTGGAGAAAATAAGTTCATCTTGAGTAATTTTGAAAGATACTTCGGAGATAAATACATGTTTGAAAGCAATTATGATGGGAAAATTAAATAATTCCATGAGCATAGGTTGGGAAAAATTACCATGAATTATTATACCAACAAATTCATAGAAATGTTGTGGTATGTGCCTTACATCAAAGAATATTAAAATATAAAAATCCAATGCTTCCTTAATGGACTTCCATAGTCCTACTGGGGTAGAATAGAATCTAGTGAACCAAATGCACTAGAGGATACCATCCGAAAGGAAAAATATTGTTATGATCAGTCCAAGCTAACGATTAAATTCTGAACATAATGGAAAAATAAAGGAAAGACCAATTTTATAAAGAAGGAATCGAGAACCTCATGCTACAAGTAGGTTGGGAAAAGTGTTAAGCTCAACATACCCACCAAAAGCGAGTTCTGACAAAATTTCGCTACTCCAAGTGGGAGTAAATTAATTCATATATCAAAGGAAGAGGTCAAAAAACCAAGGAAGGAGTCGGTAAAGTGATTTTGGAAAATTTGAAGAAATGGATTTTTTATGAAAGTGTAGAAACCTTGGCAATATTACTAGTCCATGATATTCAAATTGTAAATTGTTTGGCGGTATTCTTGCAAAAATATTCTAAATTTCAGTGATTTTTTGTTGTCTCTATAAAAATTTAGCAATTTTAAGGGTAAAATAAGTTTATCCTATAAAATTTTGGAGAATCATTTCTAGAGAAAATGGAAATTGGTGATTTTTTTTGGAAAAAGTATGAAAAAGTAATCCATCTGTGAAATTTAGCCTCTAAAATTTTCACTAAAAGTAATGGGGTTGTAGGGAAGAGCACTTGTTGAGAGATTGTCCACATTGATATCAAGAGAGTAGGAGGGTGTATATCCAAGAGGCTTCCATAGTCAATTATGTGGCCCAGAGTGCACCCTAGATTTATATATGTGTGAAAAATAAGCAAGCAGACCACCAAGTCTTAATGGTCGAAATGGAAGGTCTACTTGCCCACCATCCCATTTCAATTTTAGTTGACCTTGGGTCTACTCTGGTATGTTACTCCACAAGTCATGGAAGCATATGTTTTACAAAGGAAACAACATGTTAAATCATGGTTATTTAAACCAAAAACTATAATAAAAAGGAAAGTGATTGATTATCTTGATTGTGCTAGAGTGAGATGAGTGAATTAATTACCAAAACCAATTTAAAAATATTTCCCTTGGGATAATATGACCTTTTGATTGCCATGAATTAGTTTTAAATTCATAGGGAATATTTAGATTGTTGTGACAAGACCTTGGAATGCATAGATGATGAAGCAGAGCAAAGGATATTGCAAGGAGTGCAAAATCCTATCACTATGAGGCAGATTTTAGCTCTTCAAATAAGAAATATAGAAAAAAAAGATTCCCCCTATACACTATTCAAGTGACAAGTTCAACAGAGGATGGAAAATTGAAAATTGAAGGTCACTCCATATTGCAGGAATACAATGATGTATTTCTTGAAGAGATGCTAGGACTACCACCTAAAGGGACATTGACTTCTCAATAGAGCTCACTCCAAGAGCAGTGCATGTTTCTAAGACACTATATAGAATGAACACACCTAATTTAGTGGACACAAAGATAAACCTGAATGAAATGTTGGATAAAGGGTACATTAGACCTAACATGTTAGCTTGGAGAGCTCTAACATTATCTGTGAAGAAAAAGGATGGCTCCCTTTAGCCTTTCTATCAATTAAAAATAATTGAGTAATGCAACCATTAAAAAAAAGTCCCCCTACCCAAAATTGATGATTTATTTGACCAACTGAGAGGAGTCACAATGTTTTCAAAGATAGATACGAAGTTTGGTTATCATCAAGTCTAAATCAAGTATGAGGATATCCACAAGACTACATTCAGGATTGGTTTTGGGCACTATGAATTCGTAATGGTTCCATTTAGGTTGACACCTAAAATTGCGACATTTATGTGTATCATGAATAATGTTCTCAACAAATACTTGGACAAGCTTGTGCTAATATTAATTGATGTGATCTTAGTGTATTCAAAGACCAAGGAGGACCATGAAGAGAACCTGACTGTGGTGCTAAAAGTGCTATGGGGTCACAAACTATATGATAAGATCAAAAAATGCAATTTCTTCCAATTGTAAGTGCACTACTTGGGTCATGTTATCTCCAAAGAAGGAACAAAATTTCATCCTAAAAATATCAAGGCCACACTAGAGTGGCCCTCTCCCCAAAATGTAACAGAAGTTAGATATTTTATGGCGTGGCAAGATGTTTCAGGAGATTCATTCAAGGATTCTCAAAGATTGGGAACCCAATTACAACATTGTAAAAAAGTGTGTAAAATTTCATTAGACATTAGAGTGCATGGCAAGTTTAGAATAATTGGATCACCTTCTCACACATGCCCCTATTATGGAAATTCCGGACCTAGATAAGGATTTCTTGGTTTGTACAGATGTATGCAAGGAAGGAATTGGCGGGTTTCTCATCTAGGATGGACAGAAATTATGAGTCCAGGAAATTAAATGAGCATGAGAAGAACTATGAATCACATCATTTAGAGCTTACAACCATTATGCATGGTTTAAAAATGTGGAGGCAATACTTGATTGGGAGAAAATTCACACTAACGATAAATCACAATAGGATGGGGTATTTCTTTGACAATCCTTGATTGAATGCCAAGAAAGTTATATGGATGGGCCTTATTAGTGAATTTGATTTGAAAACAAGCATATTAAAGGAAAACAATATAGAGTGGTTGATGCACTCAACATAAGCATGTAAGTGATACACATGGTAGCCATAAGCACATATGAGATAAACATTAGAAAAATAATGAGAGAAGCATTGTAGGAAGATGAGCACTTCGAACATTTATGTAAATTTTTTCAATAAGAGCTTGAGGGGTGAATGGGTGAGAAATATTAGCTAACTAGATATGGATTATTGTTATTCAAAATCATGTTGCAGATACCCAATGTGGCTAAATTAAAGAAACTCATAATGGATGAATTTCATAGAAGACCATATGCTGGTAACCCAAGACATCAAAATATGATAACAACCACTAGGAAACTGTATTATTGGCCAAGGATTAAGAAAGAAGTAGTTGACTATATTGCCAAATGTTTACAATGTCAATAGGCTAAAGTGGAACCCAAGCACTCAATAGGATTGTTTTCAAGATGAGAAATACAATTCACTTTATACCTGTAGAATCTACCTAAAAGTAATTGATATTTCCCATATTTTTATGAAGGAAATTTTTAGATTTCATGGCATGCCTAAGAAGATCACGCCTGATTGGGATGCCAAGTTGATCTATAAATTTTGGAAAGATTTATTTACAGGGTTTGAAACCAAGTTAGATTTCAACACAACACTTTACCCTTATATTGATGGAAAAATAGAGAAAAGTAAACATAACTTTGGAAGACATGCTCATGATGTCTGTCATGCAATAGCCTAATAAGTTGGAATAATTTATACCTCTAGTGGAGTTTGCATAAAATAATGGCTATCAAAAATCATTAAATATGAGCCCTTTTGAAGCTATACATGGCAGAAAGTGAAATATCCCAATCAATTGGAATAATCCAGTGGAAAGAGTCACACTTGGGCCAAAAATGTTAAAAGGAAATGGAATAGGAAGTGATCAACATAAGGTAGAATTTGAAGGTACCACAATATTGGCAGAAGATTTATGTAGAGCACAATAGAATGCATAAGAAATTTCAAATAGGAGAGCATGTATATCTCTGAATCAAGTTGAAGAGAAGTTCCTTAAGAGTAGGATCATGTGCCAAGTTAGCACCAAGATATTATGTACCTTTCTAGACCTTGGAGAGAGTGGGACTATTAGAATACAAACATGCCTTTCCTCCCATAGTGAAGGCACATGATGCATTTCATATCTCATTGATTAAAAGATATATACATGATTCTAATGAAATTATTTATTATACTTTATTATGGGTGGAACACGAAGGATAATTATAGCTAGAAGCACAATGCATGTTATCCAAGAGAAAGAAAATGCTCTAAAACCAAGTCATCGAGCAAGTTAAGGAGCAATGGATGAACTTTGGATCAGATGAAGCAACATGGGAGCTAAAGGATACCATGAAAAGGGCATACCCATTTTTGTTTTCTATATAAAATTTGGTTCTATGGATAGTATAACACTAAGGAAGATATTCCTTTTAAGGGGGAGAAGAATGTAACATCCCTTTTTCTAATCCCCAAGTTTTTTAATGTAATTAAAGAATGATAATGTTGGAGGGCTAACATGGTTATATTTCCAAGCCTATTTGATGTAATTTTTTTTTTTATTTAATTATAAAACTGCCAAAATTGAAGAATAAGGACATGCTTGTACATATACTTATGTTTGTAAGGATATCTTTCTTAGGAAGCTTGTGAGGAAGATTGGGATGTTTCTTATCTTCCCTGAATTCAATGATTTAACCCATGATGTTCCTATTGAGCTACTAACTACCATAAGAAATTATGAGGAGTGGGGGAGGAGGTACTAGAACTATTGGGCCTGTCCTACATAACTCACGATAGCCCAAGTTGACTCAGCACCTTGAGAAAGGTACTCTAGACCTGTGCTATGTAAAGAAGTGCTTGTTAAGACAATGCATGAAGTGTGGAGTTTATTTTAGAAATGGAGTGGAGAGAATTGCAATGACTAGAGAGACCCAAATTATGTAAGTGTAAATATATGCCCATTGTGAACTTGTAAGCATATAAGCCTATTCTTATAAACTAGAACACATAGTCTATATGTGTGTTATGACATATGAGGAAAACCAACAGGACAACTCTCTTCCTGAGTTAGGTGGTCCAAGAAGAACTTGACCCCTTTGATTGTGTTTGTGCACATGAAGCACTCAAAGTAGGGAGGATTTTTGAGGGAACGACAAGGAGTTGTTAGGGGGTTTCCCTATGTGTTTTCCAGGCCCTCAATGACCATATTTCATTATGTATCTAGCCTATACTTAGTGCTTGATAGGTGGCATTCCTCTTTCTTAGCTAATGAAGGAGATTGGAATTCATTCTCTATCTCTGAATTGATATTTGGTGTAATATCCTGAGTAAAGCATCCTTCAAACATCAGATCTAGCGAGGTGGTGTCCAGTTGCAATAAAATTGTAGTGTAGTGCCTATGGTTAGGTGGAAAGTGGTGATCCCTTCTTCACTTTCTAGTAGAATTCAGTGGCACATATAAGTGTATTCTTCATGTTAACGAAATGTAAATGTTGTTCAATACTTCATGTTTAAGCATTACATTGGACTTACTATGTACGTGTGCACTAGTAGGTTGCAATTTGTTGTATGGTTGAAATGAATATGCATGATCAATGTGCTAAGAAATTAACATGGTTTGGTTAACCATTGAAATGCATTCCTTACAAATATGAAATGTTGTATAAAAAGGTAGTCACTTTCTAATGTTAAGTGAGAATGTTTGTGTGTTATATGTTCATAATGGGAAAGGCCAACCTTGACTACAATGGCTTTATTTGTCATATGTATGAAGACCACCTAGATAAAGGCGGTGGTTGTTTGTTGAAGGCGGTTGAAAACTAGTATGATTAAGGAAGGCGAATTTAGGGTAGAATCTCTAAGATCTTCTAGAAATTATGGAGTTCAAGCATTTATTTCGAGCCAAAGAAAATTTTAGGGGTTTATCCTTTGTATCGGGCCAAGATATTGAAGGAAATATGGGGTTGATCCCTCGGCATAGGATTCCTTGAAATTTAAGGATGGAAGTTCCCCTTTTAATTTAGTGGAGAAATAGAAATTTTGGGTTTGGATCTCTCTGGCCTTAGCCCCTTTCCATATGGATTGACGAGATTTGGGACCAGGAGCAAGCTCTAATGGTGCTTTTTGGAATATTTGGTCTTGGAGGTATTGTAATGCACATTATGGGGAGTTCCTTGATATATTGTGGCCCAAGCAATGAACCATCAAATGAAAACCCTACTCCTATCCATTGGGACCATCAACTAATACCCTCAGGATATTAGATATTGTAATATTGGGAATTCAAAGGTTTTGAAAATGGAAATAGTAAGATGTCACCATCGTGTTGTGGTAATGTCATGTGGATGACACATATCATGTAGATAAAGGAATTTGTACATGTCAGTTGTACATAATTGAGTGACATGTGGCACATGAAAGGAATGCCACGTGGTAGTTGGTACATCAACATGTGTGATGTGTCAGACACACCGACTGACACCACGTGGTGGGTTTTGTTTGTACAACAAAGTGATGATGTGAAAAATTGAGTGGCCCATTGAATCACCAAATTATCAGTGTTAGTGGGGTTTTTCCCGTTATAACATATTTGTCAAGTCCTTGGTATTCCATGTTTACATGACACTATATCAAAATATTAGTTGGTCAAACCATCGGTATAGTGGCCTATCAACCATATTGGATATTGATGTTTGGAAGGATATGGCCCTATTAGCATATCGACCATGTCGACCATATCGAAAACCGAGACTGTTGGTCTATTAGTGGATCAAAGGTTTGGTTCCATACTGAAATATCGACATTTGCACATATAAGCCATATTGGATATTGACATATTGGCAGTCATAGTCATTGGCGTATCAACCTATCATATAGATCATTATATTGGGTATCCATAACTATCACAACCAAGAGTGAATTGAATTGTAGGACTTACGAAAATGAATGATATGGTGAGGCCTGATATGACATGGGGGTAGGGTACGTGGATTAGAACATAGGTGCCACATGGCTAAGCACAACCACATGTCAGCGACATGGCAGGTATAGATGATGGTGTGTCCTTTAAGGGGAAAAAAATCAAAGGATATAAATTTCTTCCTGTAACTTGGATTGGATAGCCTTTATATCATTAGAAATATCTTGAAAAGCATAAAATGATGGCAATATCAAAATTGTGATTTGAGGTGATGGAAGAAAGAGGATTTTTGAATAACCATTTATTCATAATGTACCTTGAAGGTTTGTCTAATTATGCCCCATAACCTTAATATGGCATTAGGGGGTTGGGTGTGTTACAAGCACAAACTATTCATTAGAGGAAATTTCATCCAAAAAGTGCCCATGAAATTTTAATGTAATTTCCATGTCATAATATGTAAACCAATCAAAATCCTTTAAATTTAAAAAAGGTACATGTAAATATTTTGGAGGGAAAAGAAGAAATACTACATTTTTTATTTGTATTTTTGACTTATCTCCTTATAGGTTTACTCAGATTTCAGGTCTAGACACTTGTTGGATGTGGAATTAAATTCCACATCCAATAATTACCATTATTCATACTTTAAATAAGACCCACATTGATAAAAAAATTCAAAAAAAATTCAAAAAAATTCAAAAAAAATCAAAAATAAAATAAAATAAAATAATAATAATAATTTAATGTAGCTGCATTTTTTTTTATCAATGTGGGTCTTTTCGAAAGTATGCATATTGCATACTCGTTGGATGTGGAATTTAATTTCGCATCTAATGAGTGTCTACACTTGAAATTTGAGTAAACCTATAAGGAGATAAGCCAAAAATACAATTTAAAAAAAATAGTTTTCTTCTTTTCCCTCCAAAATTTATAACTATTATTTTATTATTTTTCCTTAGGAGGCCACTTTTAGGTTGAAATTTCCTCTAATGTATTTTTACTAGAGAAGATTTATTCAAGGCAAACTTAGGATACAATATTGATAGCATGGGAGAGTGCATAATAGGAGAAGGAGACCAATCAACACATCCTTTGGTATAACTTGATTTTGACAAGGTTTATGAAAGCTTTGTCAAAAATAAAATATTTTTCTAATGATTCCAATTTTGTGTTTGTTAATTGTACTCTTCCATGTAAAATTAGTATGTGCAACTCTATCATGAACGATTTCCCCTTAGCTCTATACACATATGTATTAATTGTCAATGCCCTAGACTACTTGTGTTAGAAATTATAGCAAGAAAGGCTCAATTTGACTTTTGCCTTTGTAAAATTGAGTAATTTGATTTTCCACATCAGCAGGATGACTTGGATTGCAATTAACTTGTGTGACATGGCCTTGTCTACTTTTTAAGTCAATAAATTCGATTTATAGGCTAGAAGTATAGTTGTGCATGTAGTTATTTCTAAAATTTAGCAATCTTGTTTAGATATTTTCAGTTGAAATCATTTAAATGAGCTCAGGTAATTAATTGAGTTAGTTGAAGGTAAATTGAGTAGTAGAACTGTTGTTAACTCAGTGATATCTCAGGGAAACTAGTCAATCAGCTAAAAATAGCCTAGAGATGCATGTAATTCGAATTACCTAGCTATAGTGGAGAAAAATGCACATTATAATTATTAATTGTATACTAGTTGAGTGTACATGCTTGGAATTGATGAAGGTGATCAATTCCTTTGGATTTGCGCAAGGAAACATGGAATTACCCATTTATTTAGGAACCTAATTTATCTTGAATTGCACAAAGAAATAGGAGAAACTAGAGCCTTGAATTGGATAAATGTTGGACAGAGCAGGACAATCTGCAGGAGAACAAATTTACATTGCAGGGTGTGCTTCAGATTTGAAGCAATCATATGATTAATGAAAAGTAGCAGAGGGGTTTTCCCCAGTTAGGTTCCCTTGTAAAATCATTATGTTTCTTATGGTTTTGATGGTTGCATGTCATTGCATGTGTTTCTAAATTTTGATTTCCATTCCATGGAATAGTGAGGAAGTTTGTAATCTCTTGATTTCAGTTAAATTTCATTAGTGATAACAATTGTATATTAATTTGTACATAGTATCAGAGAAGAAATCACACTAGAAACCAGTTAATAGATATTCTCCTTTAGAAATTTTAATTTTCATATTCAATGAAGTAGGTTTTTTTCCATGCGCGAAAATGTCTTTCAACGGAATGATATTGGAATATACTATGGAGGGAACCTCAAATTTAATAGCTTAGAAGGACATGATGGAAGTTGTACTCGATGATAATGGAGTGTTGGAGTACACAAAAATAGACATTCCAAAACTAGTAGTATCATATGCACAATAGTTAGCCCAGTGGAAGATGGATACCACAAAATCCAAGAGGATCATCCTGGAGGGTGTGAGAGACCACATAATCTCTAATATACATGGAAATGAGACTCTATTTTCTATGTGGAAGAATCTCTATGAGTTACTCAATATTGGTAGTGATTCTAGTAAATTGGCATTGAGGGATAATCTTAGAAACATCCGCATCCAAGAAAAATGGAACTATTCCACAATACCTCTCCAGATTCACTCAGTGTCGAGATGAGCTTGGAGGAGTTGGAGAAAATATACCATCTTCTGAGCTAGAGAGCCTAGCTCTCCTAGGCCTTCCAAAATCCTGGCACAACTACTAGTACTCTATAAATGTAAGGGACAAATTACCAAATTGGGAGAAACTTTGGTCTGATTTGGTGCAAGAAGAAATTCGAAGGAACACTAGAGATGGAGTGACATCCAATGTTGATGAGGAAGATAATTTTCCTTGGCTGGGAAGGGAAAGAAAGCTAAGGTCAAGAAGGCCCAAAGCAAGCTAGAGTCCAACTAGAACAATGGTAATAAGAAGTGCCTAAGTAAGATAAAATGTTTTCATTACCAAAAATCTGGGCATTATGTAACAAAGTGTCTACACGAGAAGTATAACAAGAAGCCTTCAGAAGGAGCAGGAGGTGAAGCACTTGCCTCAAAATTATAATTAGACTTCACCCTAATTGCATGCATGGCCAAAACTGTAATGGGGAGTGTGTGATATCTATATTCATGTGCCTCGTTCTATATGACAGGATGCAAATAGTTCCGTAATAGCCTAAAGGAGAAGGATCTCCATATGTACATAAAACTTAGGGATGGTGGGAGGTACGATACAAAAGGAATTGGAACCATAACCTTTAAGAGGGTGTTAAGCTCCCATCTTCATCTGAAATATTTTATGTATGCACATGGGTTGAAGAAGAACTTGATCTCTATAGTTGTATTGGAGATTAGAGGCTATGATGTTGTTTTAAGTAAAGGGAAAACCTTTCTGAGACATGTAGCTACTGAGAAAGTGAAACAGATTTGAGTTCAAGAGAATAATCTCTACAAACTTGAGATGGAAGCTTGTGTTGCATTGAGTAGCAAAGAAAAAAGGTGAAAAATCAATATGTTGGAGAACTCTGGCACAAGTGCATGCGACTCTTACACCATGGGGCCTTAAAATTTTTGCAACAGATTAGCACCAGTCTCTCGAAATGTATCCTCGAATAGCATGATGTTTGCAAGGGGTACACATTGGGAAATGTGTTAAATCCACCTTCCAGGGCTGAGATAACAAAGCAGAATAAATCTTGGAACGAGTCCAATCTGATGTATGTGGACCATTTTCTACAACCTCTACAACAAAACACATGTACTATGTGATTTTTTGTTAATGAATTTTCTAGAAAATGTTGGATCTTCTTCATGTAGAAGATGGATGAAGTATTTTCAAAATTTTTTGAATTCAAGGCATTGGTTGAAAAGGAGACTGGTCAGAAATTGAAATCGCTGAGAAGTGACAATGGAGTAGAATTTGTATCTAACACCTTCAAGGAATTTTGTGCCAAAGAGGGTATTAAAAGAGAACCAATAGCACCCCATAACCCACAAAAAAATGGGGTGGTTGAAAAAAAGAACAAAATCATAGTGGGAGCAACAAGAGCCATGCTACATGATCAAGGGCTACCATTACATCTATGGGAATAAGTATGCAACATCACAATTTATTTGTAAAACAGGAGCCCTCAGAGAATACTTGGCATGATCACACCCAAAGAAGTTTTATTTGGGAGGAAGCCATATGTATCTCATTTTCAAAATTTTGGAACTATTTTGTATTGTCATGTCTTCAAGGATAATATGAAGAAATTGGATCCTACAACTAAGATGGGTGTGTTTGTATGATACAGACAGACTCCACATAACTATAGGGTGTATATTCTTGATATTTTTCTAGAATCCTGTGTATTCTTATCGAGAGGCCCTTTCAGCTCTGAGAATGGAAGAGATGGCATGGTTGAGGATCCGAACTAGATCAGTTTTATGAGCTCGAGGAGGAAACCGAGTGAAAATATGAAGAATTGTAGTATCTCGACACCTCTTCCCTTACTCAAGATGACAATAGTGAGGAGCGATGTCAAATTTGATGAGGAGAAGGCTATGAGATGCTCTCTAGAGCGAGAGCTAAGTATCCCACCAAAGGATGAGCTTATAGCTCCAAAGGAGGAGCCTCAGATAAATATTTAGGATGTTGTGAAGCAACCATAGGTGGAGGAGAAGCACAAGAGGCCTAGTGGAGGAACACACTCAACCAGAATATTCCAGAGAGGGGAGGAAGAGAACCAAATAAGCTGACAAATTGGTATAGGATGCACGGGAGCATGTGGGAGCTCCTACATCTCAACATAGGTAGAGGAGGTCACCAAACATATAAACTGGGTATATGAACTTCATGAAAAAACTCATTGAGTCAGAGCCTTCTTCATTTAAGGAATCAATTTCTCAACCAGTGTGGGTTGACGCCATGGTGGAGGATTAATACTCCATCATGAAGAAAAATGTATAGGAGGTGGTGTCGAGACCAGAGAACAAGCCATTGGTTGGTTCTAGATGGATCTACAAAGTGAAGCATGCAGCTAATGGGAGCATCGATGAGTACAAGGCCAAATTTGTGGCCAAAGGCTTCTCTCACGTAAAGGGTGTGGAATATGAGGAAACATCCACTCATGTGGCAAAATGTTCCTTGATCAAAACTATTCTAGCATTGGCTGCACAAATGGGGTGGATGATCCATCAGATGTATGTGAAAAACACCTACCTCAATGGTGTTGTTGAGGAAGAAATTTACATAGAGCAGCCAAAGGGATTTGAGACTTTTTTCAAGGAGACACATGTGTGCAGACTCAGGAGAGCCCTGTATGGTCTCAAGCAAGCACCTCGAGCATGGTACAATCAGATTGATACATATATTAGTGGATTTTGATTCACCAAAAGTGAAATAGATTCCAATATGTAATACATTGTGGTAGATGACAAGTTGCTTATCTTAGTTTTGTATGTTGATGACTTGATACTTATAGGGGATGAGCAGTTGATCCACTCTTGCAAGGAGGACCTTTCAAGATTATTCAAGATGAAATACATGGGCTTGATGCATTACTTCATTGGGTTGGAAGTATGGAAAGGTGATGGGGATATGTTTATGAGTAAGGGGAGTATCCATTTGAAATAATTCAGAGATTTCACATGGAGAACTACAAAGATATGGACACTCCTCTAGTTACAAACTATAGGAAGGAGCATGCTACTTCAAGAGAGGCAGTAGATGCTACCATATACATAAAACTTGTGGTATTTGTGATGTATTTGGTGAACACAAGGACTGACATGTGCCATGCAGTTAATCAGTTGAGTCAAGCCATGGTGAAACCTACCAAGCTGTATTGGAAGGCAACAAAGCATGTGTTGAGATACATCATAGGAACAACCGAGTATGGGTTATGATACAAGAGGATAGAGGGAGTGAAGCTCTAAGGCTTCACCGATGTAGATTGGGTAAGGAGTCCATCAGACAAGAAAAGTACTTCAGGTGCTATCTTCAGTGATGGGTTTGCACATTAGGGGAATTTTGAGGTCTAAAATTGAACTCCTAAGGAAATTATAAAATAATAGTGGAAATAATAAAATAAGATTAGATTAAATTATCAAATTTTAGAGGGGAAAAAGAAAAAACCATTTTCTCAACTTGTACTTTCAACTTATCTCCCTATGGGTTTACTCAAATTTCGAGCGGAAACACTCATTGGATGCATAATTTGATTCCTCATCCAAGGAGTACCCATGTTGCATACTTTCAATGGAAATTTCTACACAAAAAATGAGAAAAACATGAAAAACGTGGTTGCAATTACTTTTTTCATGTTTTCTCAATTTGTTGTTGCAGGGTCCATCGAAAGTATGCAACATGGGTACTCCTTGGATGAGGATTTAATTTTTGCATCCAACGAGTACTCCCACTTGAAATTTGATTAAAAATTTAGGGAGATAAGTTAAAAATATGAGTTGAAAAGGTAGTTTTATTATTTTATTAATTTTTAATATTTTACTTTTTTACTCCAAAAATGGTGAATCATCCCCCATAGTTGACATCATCATCTTCAATCCTATTGGTTCTTATAAAGTTTATTTTGGTTGTACATTTTTCCTAGGAGACCCATTTTAGACCTAAAAATTCCCCTAATGTCTATTTCTTAGTGTAACAGGAAACAAAGGTCTGTGGCACTTAACTCAGGAGAGGCTGAATACATGGTTGCAAGTCAAGAAACATGTGAGGCCATATGGATGAGGAAAATACTTGTGGGTCTTTTTAGTTAGGAAATGGATATGAGAATGATTTATTTTGGTAATCATAGTTGTGTTAAACTCTCTAAGAATCTAGTATTTCATGATAGGTCCAAGCACATTGATATCAGGTACCATCACTTGGGGATTGTGTGCAAAGGAGAATTATGATGCTATATTATATTCCAACTTAGGAGCATGATGCAAATTTCTTGACAAAGGCATTGTCAAGATGCAAATTTGAATTCCACAGGTGCATGATAGCGGTGGTGCAAAATCCCTTTCTTGCTAAAAGGGAGTGTTATAAATTGTAGCAAGAAAGGCTCAATTTGACATTTGCATTAGTCAAATTAGATCCCACATCTTCTTGGCGGTACTTTTTTCAGCTATGTGAGATACTACATGATCTCGAACTCCATCGAGGATCAACATGTTTTCCTTCACCATCTCCTTTCTGTAGGTATTATGTTGATCTAGGTCTATGGGTATAACTACCACTGAATTGATATAAGTCTTGAGATCATATTCATCGAGAAGACAGGAAATCCTAGCCTTCCAGACAGCATAGTTGGATGAACCATCCAACCCATATTGATCTCTCAACCCTGATGATGCCATCTCGCTAAAAAGATGTCAAACTCTACCTCTTCTCCTCTGCAAAATTGTTGACTGACTCTATGCACTCGCTATGGAGTTAGAAAATATGCTCACGACTACTGTTTCTCTGTGTGGAGAATTTGAACTTCTTGGCTAGAAGTTGCACGAGGAAAGAATTCCCTCAGTGTGTGCTCTTATTCCCTTCTGATGTTATTTCTCCAGCAACTGCTGCAAAATAACTATGTCCTAGTTGAAGATCTTCTCTGCAAGAAAAACATTGTTTCTCCCTCTGCCTCTGACAATAATCGATCAAGAAATTTTGTTCTCTATCGACTCAGTTAGAGAAACACATTTCCTCAAAAATATGCCTTGTTTCATAATGGACTGCGAAGCCTCATGGGATTTCGAGCAGCTGCCTATGCAGTGCCTTGAATCTCCCTCTTTATTTTTGCAATTGAGCTCGTCTGCTTCTTATCTGCACTCTGATACCATGTGAAAATTTGGAAATCCCCAGATCCTATTGCAGCAACTGATGTTATTTCTTCTATTTGTTAATTTAATTAAACAAATTATTTGTTGTGTGCTACAGAAAATATTGAAACATATACACTGCAACCTTCACAAGACATGTATTGTGGAAGAAATAAAAATGCTGGAAGAAATAGATGCACACACACAATATGACACCGTTATTTTTGGACTAAGTCCCCAGAAAAAATCAATGTGGGAAATTGGTGCAATAACTGAGGGTTTGTATATTATGTAGTAGTAAATTATGATTAAAATTCTATGGTTGTCCAAAATGAAAAACCATACAGAGAAAAAAATATTACAAAAAGTTAGTGATAAAATTATCACTCTGCCACTGGTGATATGACACTGATCTGGGCTTCGGATGAGTTGCTCTGCACAATCACTGCATCAGCCTACGCAGTACTCCATCACACAGCTAGGAACTGCGTTACCTTCGCTATCTGATCAACTTCTATCTAGAAAATTGACCCTCCTAGCTCTTTAGTATCTCACTTTGGCCTTTGGCACTGAATCAACTCTATCTCCCAGCAAAAATACTGATACCCTCTGAAGATTTGTGCTACCTCTACATGGCCTCTATGCTACCTCGTTGTGGCACTTACTGCCTCTCTTCTTTGCACTCACCAGACTTGGAAAAGACTCCTCCGACCTTACTATCCCTTCCCCTCTATCACTGTAACAATCTCCCTAACTCTCTCTCCGACAACTCATCGTTGCTACTCAGGAAATCAATCTGCTAGTGAATTTTATTTTCTCAAGTGTGTTCTCCAAGTGCCCATCGAGTTGTTATTATAATCTCTCGTTTAGACTCCAATTAACATGATTAAAAATTAATCAATGGTAAATATTAACTAAGACTTGATCCACGCCTTTTTCTAGAAGATTCACACATGAATTAATTAATACCTTTAAATTAGTCATATTTCCTAAATTTAGATTTAGGAAATATAAAAAACTGAATAATTATTTTAATGAATCCATATCCAGGTGGAATACCCAAATTATTTCTGGGTCTTGGAGAATACATGTTTCATAGCCTCTCTGCAAAATCTCAAGGCTAGAGCACATCCTATGCTACAAACAACAACACTCCCTCTTAGGGAGGAATGTGCTCTAGTACTGTTGCCCTCCTGATAGCAATACTCTGATTATGTACCATCTCCTGTTGCGCTTCTGATGTCTAGCTACTACTGCCCACCAATTACTGTGAAACTTGATTCTGCGCTGCACTTGTGCTACTGCTGACCCTACACACTGCTGCCAACTACTGCATCTGCACCACAAATCTGTTGTTGCTCCCACTGCAGCATCTGCAACTGTCTCTCATCTGTTGCTGCTGCAACTGAGAGATTTCTGTCATACTCAACCAGCTGTGTTCAATCTGATGCATCTGTCACTCGAGTCCTGATTGATGCTAGTCTCTGTGTTTTCATTGAAGCCTCCACGTTGCTACAGACTATGCACTGTGCCCACTGCACTACTGCCAACTCTGCTCTGCATTGCTCAGTCTTGATTGCTACTAGATACTGCATCTGTCACTCTGGCACCTAACTGCACCAAATGCCACTGGTACATCCTGCTACTGATTCTATGAGCTCTTGTAGCAAGGTATTGATCCAAGAGGTGGACTCCTTAAGGATCCTGGCCATTTGTAGCACTCTGGGCTACAAAACCAAATCACCCTACCGCACCCCTAGAGGTATATCAATGATCATGGAAAACTCTTCCTCCAACCTAGAGGAAAACCTGTCTATCTCAACGAATGCATACTGCTAATCCTGCTTCTCCTCTTTTTCCCTCTTCCTGAGAGAACACTGGGTGTTGTAGTGAAAAATTTCACCACATCTGAAGCATTTGACCTTGGAAATGTCCTTCTTTATGCTCTTGTTGTCCATTTTATGCGAGGGATGTATTCTCCTCTTCCTTTACTTCCTTCGTCCCACTAATGGTGCTCTTCACCAAGTCTCGCCTCATCTCCTCCTGTTGTAGATATGCCCACATTCTATCCTAGTCTGGCAAGTTCTCTCTACCCAAGATACTCTGGATGAATACTTGCCACTCCCCTGAAACACTATTCAGGGAAAATCGTATGAACTCTTTAGGTTGGGGCGTTGACCCAACTATAGACAGTTGATCCCGGACATCCCAAAGTTTAGTAAGGAAGGGGTCTACACACTGCCCTGTCTGCATCCTGGTACACCTCAAATTCTCCTCCAAATACATCTTCTACTGCTCAGAAGATCCCTGGTACAGTGTAGCAAGGGCATCCCATATCTGGTTGGTAGTATCTTTGCCAGCTATGTGAGATACTGCGTGATATCGAACTCCATCGAGGATCAACCTCTTTGCGTTCTCCATATCGTTTTTGTAGGTCTTATGCTAATATGGGTCTGTGGGTATAACTACCACTGAAATTATATATGTCTTGAGATCATATTCATCAAGAAGATAGGAAATCCTGGCCTTCCAGATAACATAGTTGGATGAATCGTCTGACCGATCTTGATCTCTCAACCCTACTGATGCCATCTCGCCAAAAATATGTCAAACTCTGCCTCTTCTCCAAGTTTGCGCAACTGCTGACTGGCTCTACGCACTCCCTGCTGGAGTGAGAAAATATGCTCATGGATAATACTGCTTTGCGTGGAGAATTTGAACTTCTTGGCTAGAAGTTTCGTGAGGAAAGAATTCCCTCACTGTGTGATCTTCTTCCCTTCTGACGTTATTATGCCAGCAACTGCTGCAAAATAACTGTGTCCCAGTTGAAGATTTTCACTGCAAGAAAAACACTTCTGCTCCCTCTGCCTCTGACAATATTTGATCTGGAAATTTTGTTCTTTGTCAACTCACTTAGAGAAACAAGTTTCCTCAAAAATTTCCCTGCTAGCTAATGGACTGTGCAACCTCCTGGGGTTTCGAGCAATTGCCCACGTAATGCCTTGATGCTCCCTCTTTCCTTCTGCAACTAAGCTCCTTTGCTTCTTATCTGCGCTCTGATACCATGTGAAAATTAGGAAATCCCCCAAATCCTATTGCAACAACTTATGTTATTTCTTCTATTTGTTAATTTAATTAAACAAATAATTTGTTGTGTGCTACATAAAATATTGAAACAAATACACTAAAACCTTCACAAAAAAAACACCGCGGAAGAAATAAAAATGCTGGAATAAATAGATGTATACACAAAATATTACATAGTTATTTTTGGACTAAGTCCCCGGAAAAACCCAATGTGGGAAAATCAGTGCAAGAACTGAGGGTTTGTATATTATGCAGTAGTAAATTCTGAGTACAAGTCTATGGTTTTCAAAACTGATGAACCATACAGAGAAAAAAAAAACTGAAAAAAAGTTAGTGAGAAATTTCTCACTTTGCCATTGATGATTTGACATTGATCCGAGATTCATATGAGCTACTCTGCGCAGTTGATGTGTCAGCCTACACGGTACTACATTAAATAGCGAGGAAATACGTCACCTTCGCTATCTGATAAGCTATTCTCTGGAAACTTGACCCTCTTGGCCCTCTGGTCTCTCACTCCAACCTCTGGCACTGAATTAGCTTTGTATCCCAACAAAAATATGGATTCCCTCTGAAGCTCTGCGTTGCCTCTCTATGGCACTTGATGCCTCTCTACTTTGCACTCACTGGATCTAGAAAATCTTCTTCCGACCTTACTATCCCTGCCCCTCTCTCACTACAATGAAATCACTCGCTCTCTCTCCGGAAACTCAACATTTCTACTCAAGAAATTGATCATGGAAAATTTTAAGGGCTAATACTTGCAGGTAGGCTAATTTTCCATGATTTTTCCAAAAACAAATTCGCCAATTTGTATTTTTCTAAAAATGATTTGCCCAAATTTTACAATATAAAATTATTTTACCTTAAAAATCGCCAACATTATATAGAGACTACATATAAAATCATTATAAATTTGAATAAATTTACAAAGTGAATTCGATTTTCTCAAGTGTGTTCTCCAAGTGCCCATCTAATTCTTCTTATAATCTCTCGTTGAGACTTTAATGACCACGATTAAAATTTAATCGACGGCTAAGATTAACTAAGACTCTATCCACACCTTTTTCTAGAATATTCACACCTGACTTAATTAATACCTTTTAATTAGTCATATTTCCTATGTTTAGACTTAGGAAATATTAAAAATTGTTTAATTATTTTAATTAAGCCATCTCTATGTGGAATTTCCCCAAAATATTTCTGGGTCTCGGAGAAGACATGTGTCATAGCCTCTCTACAAAATATCAAGGCTAGAGCACATCCAATGATACAATTTTTTTTTTTCTAAATTGTGATTTTCATGTCGCTGAATAGTAGAGGAAATTTGTAATCCCTTGATTTTAGTTCTATTTCATTAGTAGTAGAAAATTTCTATTAATTTCTACAACTTGCTTGATCCAAAACATGAATTAGGGAAATTTCTATTCTGAGGGGAAGGGAAACTACCAACAACCACTTTTTCAATGAATATATCCTCTCCCTTGAGTTATCATAATATTCAATGGTTGGTGCATTGCATTATTTGGACACTTTATGTATTTCAATTGAGGGATACAACCTGTTGCACATTCGTTGTAATTTCCTTTTTTTTTCTCACAAAATAATACATAGCCACAATACTATTCCCTCATACAAACCAAGGGTTTCCTTCTACAGAAAGAAACCCTAAATTAACATAACTTCTAATGTCATATGTTATTCCTAATGAACGGTCAAGATTGACTATGAAATTACAATATTTTACAAGGAATATTTCTCAAAATTTTCCTTTTGGGAGCGATGCCCCCAAACCTCTGCTAGGGGAGCTCAACCACCCTACAACATTAGTGGGGGAGAAATCTCCCCCACACCCCCCGCTAAGGATTGGGATCCAAACACAGTTGAAACAAGACCATTGAATCAAGAATACAATCATGATCCACACCCAACATTCCAGAAATTTCTTCATAGGACCAAACAAACACATCACAAAAATATTTGAATATGGCAATTTATTGCAATCTCGTCAAGAGTACACTCTGCACCTATAAGGATGTGGTCCATGATACTTAATTGAAAAAAATATCAATGTGAATATTTTTGGAAATATTGGCTAAGTTTCTAATCTGAGATCATATTATGTATCAAAATGAAAGCTTATGACCATTCAAAATACCAATAAGAAATGTTTTTTTTTTTTTTCAATTTGTCATTTAATTGTTTTGAATTAGGGAGAAAATATGAACGATGATGAAATTCTACCCAAGGTCAATCAAATATCATCATGGCCTCTAATATGGATTCATTCTGTATCATCATGATATCAAAAAGTTCATGGGAACTTGAGTGATCAATAGCCCATGCAGGTGAGGTATAATTATAAACCTCCACATCCTGTTGGAGACTTTATTTAGGGTATGTAGTTGCCACTTAGATAGCTTGGTAAGAAAGTTCTGCATGGCTTAATGGAATCCAATAATCATACATGTCTACATCAAATGGGGAAAGTGCCACCCAAGGGACATGTAGTCCTTGGTATCCACAAGTATTTGAAAAGATCATGTTCATGGTTGAAACAAAGTGAGATGGACCAGGTGGAGGAAAGGGGAAAATCCACATCAACTATAAATATTTTAACATCCTCACTCGAGCACTATTGAAAACATTATGGAAATATCTTATAAATGGAATTTATTGGCATTGTTGATCTATAATTTAGGTTTACAAAATGAAAATTGTTCTATATTGACAATCTTCCCTTAGTGAGGAATATTTACAACCCTAAATATTGAGGAAACTATAGATTTCATAGCATAAAACCAACTTCACCCAAGTAACAATTATAATCCAATGGGGCTTTCCTGACTTCAACTTTGAGTGAAATCATCTTATCAAATAACTCAATAAGAATAGCAAGAAATACCCCTTGGGATTACAGGTTATGCCCATCAAAGGATTTCAACACAGTTGTAGCTGGTGAGAAATGAGGTGAGATAAGAGCATGCCACACTTCATTGACATGATATAAACTGAAATTCCTTCATCCAAGGTTATCTTATGGAGATTCATCCAAAAAATATGCACCATGATTTAAAATAAAATTTAAAGGGAAAGACTAAATGGACTTGAAGTTGGGTCAAAATTTAGGAGGTTAGAGTCTAGGGGATGTACCATATCAATAACATTCAAAATTGATTTGTACTACTTAGGGAAACTTTTCAATCCTTTGACAACTGGCATGACACTTAGTTCTTGGGCCAAGTCGTTAACAATACTATAATTGTGAATAGTCCTCGGATTGAGATTATGCCTACTTTTTAAGTACACCCTTAGGAGGATGTTGAACTTCACCAAACTATGGCTTCTAATTCTAAAGAGAGCCTTTAGGTTGGGGAAATGTCACTAGGTCCTCATGTGAAGGACCACTCTCAATATTCTCATAATTATGTGTTGTAATGGCCACCTTGATCTGTTGATAAAATAGTAAAGTAGTATGTATTGATGATGAGGAATTATGTTGATGGTTGCCTTCACCCCACCATTGTTTAGGAGTCAAAGGATTTGCAACCATATATTGTTTCTAGGCCAAAATGTATTAGTTAATATAACAGTATGATAGACATAGTTCTATTAGGAAAACTGCCTATCAATCTTGTCCACTGGGGGTCACTCATGAGTATGATGATCTCCCTTCTTATCTTTTGTGCCACCACCAACATTGTCTTGGGTACGAGATGCCCCTTGTCATTATTCGAATATTTTTTTGTTTCTTATTATTCTTACCTCTAGGTTATTAAGGGCTCTTTGTTGGCATGGATTACACTTAATTCACCTTGGATATTTGAGTGAGAGCACTAGTACTTTGGGTGGTAGGCACAATAGTTGAGGCATTAGAAGTGATATTCAATTGGCCCATCTGAGGAGCTATGGCCTACATTTGTAGATGACACTAAACCAACCATGCCATTTACATGGGATCATGGCTTGGGTTTCTATGATGGCCAAGGAGCATTAGGGATAATTTCGTCCATGGTGTCAACTTGAGAATAGATCAAGTTGAGTTGATGGGCATGCATGATATTCTAATATTAAGTTTGGGATCCTACCTTAGCAACCTCTTAATGATTCTAGGAAATAGATAATTAGTGAACCACTCTAAAACTAATTCACCATGAAACTTCATTCAAAATAAACTTCTTTGTCACCTCCACTTGTGTATGATAAAATATATGGGTGGAAGTATTTTGATGGAAATTTTTTAAGATGCCAGTTACCATGTCATACCTAATATAAATTGATAATGATAAAGAAAATCTCATGCATAAGAAAATAAGTTATCATATGTGGCGCTCTCAATATCACTATACCACTTGGCGGTACCACTAGTAAGATTCCATTGGAAAAGTTGTATGTATATGGATACTATCATCCATGAATGAGTTATAAAAAAACTAGAAATGATATGTAACGATGTGACCTGTGGGATCTCTCCATGTTTTCCATCGAATTTGGGAATATCAACATGTAACTTTGTGGGAAATATTGGGAATCTAGGATTATGCTTGATGGGACAATTAATTAGATTTAATGAATTGGGAAATGCAGGCATCACTAATAAGGGTGATTTTAATGAGTTACAGGGATGATGTTGTGCCCCCAATGACCTAGATAGATTTTGCGATCCTCCCATAGTTTGGTTTCCATAAACTAATTAGCCTCTTGAGGAAGTTAGACTCTCATAAGTATTAGCTCTGGGACTCATGGTGGTCGCACAAGGATTATTTCCCCCAAGGGATGGGCCCCTAATGACAAAGGTACTCCAAATGGTTGATGACTTCCAAGACCAAAGGGCGTGCCAAGTGGGAAACCTCTTGGACCAAAAGGATCACTATAAAAATTAACACTTCAAGGATAGAACACATTGCTAGGAATATTGCCCCTGACCCCCTAGACATTCCAAATAAAGTTATGCAATATATGCATGATGCAAAGTCTTCATTCAATGAAATATATATTATATTATAGAATATGATGTTTCATTTGAATGCAAGTGTGATCATCACCACCCTCTCATTTCCCTCTCTAACTATTCAGAAGAAAATATAAAGAAAAATATGAAATCAAACAATATAAAATAAACAACAACAAAAACTACCCATGATCGTAAACCCCACCTATTATTAACTATGCGATATACGGAGTAATCAAAGGAAAAAGAAGACCCGATACACTAAATAGAGAGTATAAGAAAATGGTAATATAAATTCATCTAGCCCCAACATTATTGTAGGGAATCAAACCTAAGACTGAGTTTGAAACCCTTCAGTAATACCACAAATTCAAGAAATACAAGTGGATTTTAGGTGCGATAATTGTGCATAGGATTTTATTAGTCAGATCTAGACCTTATCTAGGCTCTAGGCCTAGGATTTGTAGAAAAATTTAAAATAAATAGGTTGAATTCTCTAAAAAACCTCATAGCGTAGGTACCAACATTTTTTTGTGAATGGTCATACCATTGCAATGATATAAGAACACTATCTTAGAGCACTAGACATATCTTCAATCCTTTATTAACACTAAATAAGAGAGTTTATCTAGGAATTTGGCCTATATATTTAGTTTTTAAGAAAAAAACCCTAGATCTAACAACTATAGAGACCATAGATACTACTCAAAGAGATTGAAAAGTAAGAATGATAACAAATTAAGCAACTAAAGAACCAAATAAACACACTAAAGAACTAAATCTTTGAAGATTTTCTTCCTAGTGAATTCACTAATTCTATTTTCTTGGATCATCCCTTTATTGGCAAAGAGTCTTTCCCACAAGTTCTCCCAATGATCTATGACAGACAATAACTTATCCATTTACTTACCCCTGATGACCTAGACACATGCACTTGAAAAATGGAAAGAGATGAGAGTAGGGACACTCCTTATCACTAAAGGGTGGTCCTAGCTATTATTTAACAATGTTTTTCTCCTAGCTCCCAAAACCTGTTACCTACAAACATAGACCATAAGGTTCCCAATCTCTATTTTCCTACGTAAGTGTTAGAACTATAAGCCAAAACCTCTTCATACATAGACAAAGATGCATTCATTTACCTATAATAATACATAAATGACATGGGGGAAGCATTGGCATTTCATTAGACAACAATAATTACAACATATGCAATACCTCTGGGATCTTCAACCAAAGGCTCCTCCTCTCACCTTAAGTTTCCATCAGGCTCAGTTTGGGTACCCTTATCTCAATTTGGTGTCCTCTAGTCACTTTGATGACATTACCTTATTTTTACCTTTTTTTTTTCTCCCTTTCTTCATGGAAAATGCCTATTTTTAAGTTGATTTTGAGAGGAGGAGGGGATGAATTTAGAAATATTTAAATTGATTTGACATGATCTTGTCAACCTTATTCTCCTTTTGATCACTACTTTGACCCCTTCAAACCTTATCCTCTTTCTCCACAACCCTAGCCACATCAACACTTTCGATCTAAAGGTAGGAGCATTCAACACCTTTTGGATATCCATAGGGAGCATTGCAACACCCTTTTCTAGTGTACCATGAGTATTGAAATACTAATTTGGGTTATCTTCAGGTTTTTTCATGAGGAAAATTCAATATTTTTGGCTTACTTTGCAATTCTTCTCAAATGGTCTTAGGGAAGGGCTAAAATAAAATATATCAATGATGTCTTCAAGTACTTAATGAACTTATGGGTTAATGAGATTGGTCGCTATCCTATGTAGATTATCGATATTGTCCCTTAGAGAGATGATTTATAAGAAAAATATTCATCCTTATCAATGTCATGCCCTCACAGCCACAATAGGCTTCTCCAAAACTAAATCTTGGCTATGATGTCCTAAATCATGCATATATTTATATTTTTAAAATAGGCCCCAATATTGAAACTTTCTTGAATTTAACCTCATCACAATACCCAATAACACATTAAATTCAATCTCACTTCTCATGATAACTCATATTTTCCCAAAGTCTCAATACTAAACATGTATTACAAGACTCATGAATCAACTCGCTAATGTACGTATTCAACATGACAAAGTTAACATAATGCTCACTTAAACCATTTCGTAAAATAGTTAACATACAACTATGAACTCCATCATATAGTTACATGATTTTACCATATTGGCCCAATGTTGTAGCTGGGATTTTAAGATGCCAAACCTACACCTCCTAGCGATTAAGGTAGCCAATCAAATTTCTTCAACCAATAATCTATTGAATTTCCCATTGTGAGCATATTTCACCTTCAAAAACCACATAATATATTTCACATGCAATAAAAATTGTGGAATTAACATTGCATAATAGAAATCATAAAATAAATGTGGAAATTTAATTAAAAAAAAAAATATTTCCTGGATTCTCCTGATCTAACAATAATATGCTACTATTCAATACATAATCGCTTCTACTAAATATTTGTGGAATTTGAAACACAATCACCAATCACAATATCATAAAGAAATATCAATCAAACATAACACAAATAATTTACCTGGGGAAAGCATATAGTTAAAAACCCCACTATATTATATTATGTATTATATCATGGATCATGAAACAATTACATACAAAGCTCTAATCCAAGAGCTCTCAGTACATGATCTAACTGTCTCACACTGTCATACAAAATTTGGCAAGTTCCTTAGCCAATTTACTGTCTCCAAACATCCTGCCTCCAATGTGCAATCCTAGCTGATAACAATCCCTGAATGAATGGAATCCTGCTTGCCTTTACTGCGCTATCCTCATGGGCACATCCAATGTGTGTGTGGTTGCATGTGTACAACCGGATAATGTCACAACTGATAGTTATCTTCCATTTCACCTAGAACTCAACTAGGTCTCCACTGGATCTGACATGCATGCAGTTAATAGTAGTAAATATTTAGTTGCATGTGAGGCCATTGATTATGAATTAATTAATATTTAATTCACTTGATCTCTCACTAATGTATCTTCAGTTACAACTAGCACAATTGAGTTAAACTACTTTACCATTTTCATAACTACACTTCAAACTCTGTTACAACTTCGAATCACTTAGTTACAACTAAGTCCACTTGCATGTCCCACCAACCAACCACTCAACTTGAAATTCCTTTAGCTAATTGATTTGCCACTTCAGTTAACTATTTCCAAGTGCTCATTGAGAATATATTATTTTTTTTTGTCCAACTAATATTAAGGGATAATAATAGTCGACATGCATCTATAAATAGACATGCGATCCATAAATAAAACTTGCACATACATCTATAAATAGACCTCATCTATAAATAGAATTTTATCATGCATCTAGTAATAGACATCCACCTAAAAATAGCCTGAGGCTCCATCCTAGTGTAGGTGCATAATTTTCACTAGGATCTTCTTGTTGAATCTCAACACTCCCTCTCAACAAGAAAGAGATTATCCTTCACCCCGATCCTGTCTCTATGGTATTCGAATTTGCTCCTGGTGAGCGTATTCGTCAGAATATATGCATCCTGATCTTCCGTAGGAATGTACTGAAGCAACATGATCTTCCTCTGCACACAATCTCTGAGATGATGGTACCAGATATCTATATGTCTAGATCGACCATGAAACACAGGATTAAACGATATTTTAATGCAACTCTGATTATCACAATGAATCACTGTCGGATATAAATGAGAACCAAAAAACCAACCAAGATATTTCTCATCTAGATAGCCTCACATGTAGCTTGAATCGCTACCATGTATTCCGCTTCCGTTGAACTGAGTGCCACGGACCTCTCCTTCCTACTGTACCAAGTAACAACTATAGATCCAATGCTAAAGATCCCCCCTGATGTGCTCTTTCTGTCCGATGGGCTGCCTGCCCAATCTTCATCTGTGAAGCCATTCAACTTCACCTCATCCATCTGTCTGTACCATAAACCATACTCTGATGTGCCCCTAAAGTATCTCAGGACATGCTTTCCCGCCTTCCAAAAGAGCTTGTTGGGCTTAACCATAGCTTGACTCAGCTGGTTAACCGCATAGCAAATGTTCGGTCTCATGTTCACTAGATACATTAGCGAACCCACTAACTGTCGATAGATAGTAGCATCCACTACCTCTCCAGAAGTAGCATCCTCTTTCCTCCAGTTTCCTGGAAGAGGACTATCCATGGGTTTACAACCCTCCATGTGAAACTTACCTAGTATATCCCTTGCATACTTTCCTTGAGACACAAAAATTTCACCATCTTGCTGCCATATTTCCAATCCAAGGAAATAATGAAGGAGGCCCATATCCTTCATCTCGAACTCTTTGCAAGATCCTCCTTGCATGAGTGTATCAACTGCTCATCATCAGTCAATATTAAATATTCAACATAAAGAAAAATGATTAAAATATTACCCTCCACCACAATTTGTTATAGGATTTCATCCGCTTCACTTTTGGTGAAGCCTAGTCTGGTGAGATAACTGTCTATTCGAGTGTACCAAGCACAAGGTGCTTGCTTCAGCCCATACAATGCTCTTTTGATTCGGCACACATGTGAATCACTGTTGAAGATCTCAAATACTTCAGGCTGCTCTATGTACACCTCTTCCTCAATGATCTCATTGAGAAACAAAGTCTTCACATCCATATGATGAATGCGCCAGCCCATTTGCATTGAGAGAGCAAGGATGGTCCTTGTGGAAGAATACCTTGCGACAGGTGCAAAGGTCTCTTCATAATCTATCCCCTCGATCTGTGAGAAGCCCCAGGCCACAAATCTGGCCTCGTATTTCTCAACACTCCCATCGGCATCTTGCTATACCTTGTAGATCCATCTTGAACTTACCACTGATTTATCAACTGACCTTGGAACAATTTCCCAAGCACTATTTTTGACAATGGAGTCATACTCCTCCACCATTGCATCTACCCATGTGGGAATTTGCATTACTTCTTGAAAGGAATATGGTTCAGTCACAATACATTTTCTCATGAGAGCCATGCATCCAGTAAATCAGTCAAGAGACTGTCTTTGTCTGCGCTGTGAAGTAGGGGCTCCTACATTTTGTGCAACATCAAGTCTTAGTGTTATAGGTCAATTTGGGCATCATTCCCAAAGACCTAGTTAACTGGGCATCATCTCCAGGACCAATGACTAAGGGTCTATCAGCCCCTATCATTTCAAGTTGCTACATGCCCTAAGACAAGAACAGACAATTCAAGCATGACTTTCATGAAGCAAAAGTTTCCAAGGTTTGACGTTTATAATATATGATATGAGAGCTCACCAACGTTGCCTCTATAGGGACTAAGTGCGTTGCATATGCAGGTAACCCCATGGAAGGCTTCTCTACAATGCACTTCCCGACATTCACTTGTGCATTGGTCACATTGAGAGCGAAATTCTCATTGTTCCGGAATCTCCACTTGGCCAGTGCCTTCTAGAAGAGTTCACGTGTCAAGCTTCGAATCCAAGTGTCCATTTGACATCTACAAGATTGGGAACATGTCTTGCCTATAATTAAAAAGTCATTGATTGTAAAACAACCTTCGACTCCTTTATAAATTGAGCACATATCTGAGTGCTTGAGAAGGAATAATTTGAGTGGAGAAATGCTGGTGGATTTCAATTGAGAGTTAGATTTGTGTAACAAATTCTGGAGAGATTTATACTATGATAAGGCTAGGGATGTTGCTGGAATGGTCACTTCAAATTAGTCACTAGGTTATAACCTCTCCTTCTATCATCAATAAAGAATACATCTTACTTTTCCCTATATGCATCTGTATTGGCTTTGATTTTCCATATTGTAAGATCTAAGTTGATGTATATGGTTTATGCTTTACTGATTTAGCAAAATAACTTGAATAGACATCTGTATTATTGCTATCTTCTGTTGTTTAATGTTCATTCTTGCAGGAATCATTTTGCACAAACCACTGGAATTTGAAGCTGCAACGGAAGCGATAGAAGGAACCATTTAGAAGCGCTTCGATTACAAGTAAGCTTCTAATATATTCTGTGTGTCTGTTCTTATTTAGGAGAAGAAGTCATATAGTCTTTAATCTGTTGTTCTAGATTATCACCTGTCTAGGGAAGCATGTTTTATCCATAATTCACAATTCTGCCCAACAAATTGGTGACTCTGCTAGGGATAATTTCTCTTAGTTCTAGGTGTTTTAGCCTCTAATTTGCTTTGTTTATCCACCCAGTAGTTGTTATTCACAAAGATCAAACTTTTTGAAATATTAATTTGCAAAAGAAGTGTGTTAAAAAATGGTGTTTTTCCTTATATACTGTGCCCAACGCACTCTTGGACAGGACACAGTGCTTTGCAGAGCACTGTCTCCCTTTCAGGCCTGTGTTGTAGAGCATTGTCTACCCTTAGAGACTGCGTTGCCTCCTGAAACCATTTAGATTCCCTTGAATTTGTCTTTGCAAATTGATTCAGTTTGTTTTCTGCTGTGTTTTGAAAATTTTGAACCTCATATTGACTAGTGAATCTATATATTTCTTCCTCCTTTGAAAGAAAATTTGCTCAATGTTTGTTTAAAACGTTTTTCTTTATCATTGACAGATTTATTTCAAAGTATTTTTACTATCACATTAAGCTCATTTTCTTTCGAAATAGGAAATTTTCGTAAATTCTTCATTTCCTAATAGGAGAATTTGTTGTTAAATTCCTCATTTTTCCTTCAAAATAGAAATTTTTGTTTGTATTCCTCATTCTCAAAATTAAAAAGCATTTGATTTCATAGTTTAGTGCACTTAGTTTCTTTTCTGCATTCATAACATTAAAGGAACTGAAAAATAAAAACTTGCATTTGCATGTAGGGTTTTGTGTGTTTTTGCAAAAGGAACAATTAGGAAATCTGCATTTAGTTTGTGCTCATTGATTTGTTTGCTCACAAATTGTTTACTCTTTCCCCTTAGTAGCTAGGTTTTCATTGAGAAACTAAAAGTGAAAGATTGTTTATCATTCTTAGTTTGCATTTTAGGATTTTCCTATACATCATCGCGATGAACCTTTGAAAGGAAAATTGTTAAGCAAGATCAACATAAAATTAATCTCAATTTACCTAACAAAGCATTGGAACCATAACGATAACATTTAGAAGGTCTGGGCTAGAGATGTGTTCCGGTGTTGTAAAACATAGCATCTATCGTTAATGTGTCTATGATACATTCCGAGTGTGATACCTCACTCCAGGTACGTAAGTATATCGTAGCTCATTCGGCGTACTTTCAAGTATATCGGGCAGTGTTATAGTACGATAAGTATAAAGGGGTGCTCTCACTATGCGGTTTCGCACTAGATACCGCTAATACGGACTTGGGCCTCCACGTACCTTCAGGTATATTTGGGAGGAAAACTTTTAGGTGTTATCCATCCATAGTGAACCGATTCGGCCACCTTGTAAATTGTGATACATCGAACACAACATTTGGGGGGATTGCCTGCCCGTACTTCTTGGTTCGCTAGGAGGTATTCTGCAGTTCATAGTTTCTTGGTAAACCCTTTTGCCTAACATTACCCTTTCATTTTGTTTATTTGTTTTTGGTTAAAATAAATCAGTAATCGTGGAAGAACAAAATACTTTTCCCCGTCGTTCGCGTAGACTATCTTTAAAACCACCTTTACCGCCAGAAGTTACTTCTGGTAGGTGAAGGCGATCACGATCTTTTGAATCAAGTACAATCCGTACCTCTGGTGAAACACCATTTTCAATTAAACCAGAGTTAGCTAAAATTGTTTCTACACATCCCGGTTCGTTTACTGTTGTCGAAATGGAGTATTGACAGCTACCTGTGGTCAAGATCCATCCAATCAGTGAGACCATACCTCTTGGACTCGACGTTGTTCAACCACAAATTGATCTAGATCTTGTCTCTTCTTTTCTAGAACATCTGAATCCTGAAGTCGTATAACCGGAAGTTGTTCCTACCTTGGTCATCCCACAAATTTATGTAGCTATTGAATCTCCCATATCACACAGGTAACCGCCTAAAATATACTTTGGTCCTGACGGTAAAATACTTCCACCTGGTTTAATTGCGATTGAAGAAATCCCACAAGACGATACACCTTTAACTCCAACCCATTTTGGGGAGGAACTTTACCTGTATGAGTCTTTTTCTCAATTGACACCATCTGCTTTTGTTGATCCTACTCCTTTTCAAATTCCCGTCGATTCAAAAGGGCATACATTTGGTCAAGTAACCATGACTAAACCAACATATTCGGTTGGGCCATTTGTTCCAATTATGTCAGCTCCGCCATAGCTACCCCGTCAATGTTTACAACTTCACCAGAGTCATATTTTCATGGTGGCCCTATGGTCCCATTAGGTTACAAATCATTATCTAGAATTTTATCTGGTGCATCTTCAAATCCATGGATTTTACCAGTGTCATCATCCAGTATTTTAACTGGTAATCCTATCGTCAATACTGAACGGCTTGATTAATTATACACATCATCAGGGCAATATCAAGCCGGTCATTCTGGGTAAATTCCTTCAAGTACCATATCAACTGGACTCCCAACATTCAGAGAACAATATTTTCCGTCTTATTATCCTCCTCATGCTAGGGGGAAACCTTTGGTCACCCAATATGATAGTACTCCATCACTTTTTGGTCAATCTAATGTTGAAACGAATGTTTTTCAATGGCAACCCACTCTTCCTATCAAACCACAAACGGTTGTACACTTGTATCAACCAGTTCAACCTGTTACACCCACTTCATTACCACTTGTTAATACAACTTTACCCCTGTTACAGAATCAAAATGTTGTACATCAACCTTATCAAGCAGGTCCTTCAACTCAATACCATCAAATGTTGGGTCCACAGACTCCAAATACTTTGGTTGATTGACAAAAACCTGTATCCGGAATTATTTATTCTCAAGCTGGTCTACCATATTATGGGATGTCACAACCAAAACCTGGTTATACATATCAACCAAATCCAAGTTATCCTAATTTGGGTTATAACATTGGTGGACAGACCCCTTGGCAGCCACAGGCGCAAATGCCTCAAACTTATTTTCAACAAGTATCATATCTAGGTTTTGGTCAATAGAATCCTCAAGCATTTTCTATGCAAAACAACCCCTATCTGGGTTACTAGTAGCAGATTCCTTGTGTTGGTGCTCAAAGGCCTGTTGCTCAAGAAATTCCATCTTACCCTGGTTATGCTCAACCTAACCTTAACAGGCAGTTGCCTTTTGTTGCAACTTTAGAGTTACCGGATTTAAATCGGCTAACTAATGATCTAATTAATTATGCTCCTTGGTGGTCGGTGATACCTCACAAATTACCCTCAAATATTCCTAAGTTCAATGGAAACCCCGAATAAGATCCGTCGACTCATGTTATGACTTATCATTTATGGTGTTCATCAAATTCCCTGAATGATGATTCTGTTCGACTACGTCTTTTCCAGTGTACGCTCACATGTCCGGCTGCAAAATGGTACATTGAATTACCTAGAGCTCCTTTTGATAATTTCACAACCCTAGCTACTATATTTTTGACTCATTTCCAGTTACCCATCAGATATGAAACTGGAATGGAGCTCTTGACCAATTTCATACATAATAATGCTACTCACATTTCTGATCATATTCATGAGTGGCGTCGTCGTCGACAAATGGTTAAGACATTTGTTTCGGATCAGCTCCTTGCTGAATGGTTCATTAAGTCCCTGTTACCATCTATAAATGAGGATGTGGCTAAGGGTTGCGTCACCACAGAAGAGCAAGTTATCGCTCATGCCCAATATTTAGACTTGATTTACACTCAATCTGCCACACTCTATGAAAAAATCCCTAATGCGTCGAGATCTAATTTCAATGTTCTTTCTCAATTAAAGGACTCTCATGTCAGAGACGGCTTGATAGGCACTACAAGCACACACCACACTACTACATCTGATCCTGATCCTACTTCTAAAATTAATGCCGTGTCATTTGACAAAGGCAAAGGTGACAAGCAACCAGGAAGTAAGAAAAAGGGGAAATCAAAGAAAAAACAAACTTCTAACCCGCAGGAAAGATCATATGATCAACCGTCTGTACTTTAGAAACCTCGTTATCCATGCATAATATGTAATGAGGAACACTTTTTTAGGGATTTTCCTCACCGCGCTGAAGTCTCAAAAATCATTAAGACTTCCCATGCGTCAGTTGTGTTGACAGACCCATTTCCAAATCCGAACACTAATTTGGTTGTTATGGATCCAGCCTCTAGTTCCCAAGTGTTAATGTTATCCGTCACAAAATCTTCAACAAATATTTTGGTGTCAACACATAATAAATATTATGGTAGTCAGGCCACTGATCAACCTACTACCTCAACAATGAATCCATCTACGGAATCAATACCGCCTACTGTTATTCCTGAATTGACAATCAAGCCACCAAAGGGAGTAATTCATAAATTGTCATATAATCCTTGAGAAATAGCTACAAAAAATTATAATATAGTTGAAGATTTGGCTCAATCCCCTTCAGCTATGTCTACTCTTGAGATATTACAAAATTTTCCCTCCCAAAAATAGGCTTTATTGTCAGCCATTGGTGGAATTGATCCGACTGATTCTAATCTTGTTGTCTTTAATAATACAGACTATGTACCGCAACTACCAATATAATTGGCATTCTCCATACAAGTAAATGTTCTTAATCACCTTGTTCATCGCACTATTATTGATGAGGGAGCATCTACATGCATTATGTCCCTAAATTGTTGGAAGTTACTTGGATCGCCGCGCTGATCACAATCATCAACGACGTTGAAGGCTTTTGATGGACGAACATATAAACCTTGTGGTATTATTAATAACCTGCATGTTGAAATAGGGGGAAAAAACAGTGAATATTAATGTTGAGGTTGTTGACGGACCCCTCGACTATAATATTTTACTTGGAAGGCCATGGGTATATGCAATGAATGCCATTCTTTCTACATATTTTAGAATGATTTCCTTTCCACATAAAGGTACTATCACAGTCATTAATCAACTATCCTTCTTTGCCTCTACTTTGCAGGTAACTGGAAGCGTTCCGTTTGTTCACATACCCCAACTAGAAATTTAGAACATTGGTGTAGGACTCTTAAAGGATTACACTCTTATGGGAACGTTTGCAATACTGCTACCCTAGACGTCGACATAAATTGAAAGTATAGAGACTTAAGGAAGAGTACGGGTGATTCTCATATTTCTACGTTGGATGAGTTTCTGTCGCCCAATCCTATTGAGATAGCACAACAGTCAATCTATTTGGCTTGGGCGGAAAATCTGAAATCAGCGTCGCCGAGTGTTTGGGTTGATCGTTCCTTAGATTTTGGTACTCCATCTGATTTGTTTTGCTCAATGTTCTTGACAGATGAGAATATTTTGGAAGCCATGATGTCAGAAGGAGAACCATGGGAAGATTATCATCATTTTTCCCATCTTCCTGATTATGAAGAAAATAATCTTAGTGAAATATATCACCCATCCATCAAAAATTTCTTTTCGAATTCTTTTCCCATTAATGCAATCAATTCCGAGTGAAATATTTCAAATATTGAAGAAACGATTTCTATCGATATTTCGACCAAACTTGGCGTTGTAGAGAATATTCATGTTGGTGTATATTTTTCTCCATCAAAACTTGAATCATATCACTCTCTATTTCGTGAATTTCATGATGTATTTGCTTGGTCTTACGAGGAAATGCCAGGCATAGATACTAGTATAGTTGAACACACTATTAATATGTATCTTGATTTCAAACCGGTGCGTCAACGGCTTCGTCCTGGTCATCCAAAGAAAGACGCCGCCATCAAAGAAAAAGTTGAAAAACTTTTGCATGCTGGTTTCATTTACCCTATTCCACTAACTGAGTGGGTTTCCAATATCTTTCCTGCTATGAAAAATCAAGGAACCATTAGAGTGTGCGTCGATTATCAGTATGTTAATCATGCTTGTAAAAAAGACAACTATCCTACTCCCTTTATCAACCAGATTATTGACGATTGTGTTGGATGTGAAATCTTTTCGTTCATGGATGGATTTTTCGGCTACAATCAAATCAATATCTGCCCAGATGATCAACATAAGACAACATTCATCTGTCCATGGGGCACATTTTCTTATAGGAAACTCTCGTTTGGTTTAAAGAACGTTGGGGAAACTTTTCAGAGAGCAATGGATTATTCTTTCAATGACATCAAGCACATTGTTCAACCATATCTAGATGATTTACTAGTGCATTCACGAAATCAGAATGATCACCTGATGCATTTGAGAGCCATTTATTACGCTGTCGACACTACAAAATACGCCTCAATCCACATAAATGTGTGTTTTGTGTTGGTTCTGGTCGTTTGCTTGGATTCGTAGTCTCAAAATAAGGAATTCGAATTGACCCATTGAAGGTTCAGGCCATTCTTGATTTTCCTGCGCCATCAAACTTACTTCAGATACAGAAACTTCAAGGAAAGGCTAACATCCTAAGAAGGTTCATTCCAAATTACGCTGAAATGGCTAAAGGATTTACTCGACTCTTGAAAAATGGGGTTCCCTTCATTGGGACCAAGTTGCGCAAGATTATTTTGATGTTGTAAAGGACACTCTTGTCTGAGCATCATTAATGTATCCCCCTAATTGTCAAAAATATTATTTCCTATATATCGCCATGGCCGAAACGACCATTGCTATGGTATTGGTTCAAGTAGAAAACGGAATTGAACATCCGATCTATTATTTGAGTCGTAATCTCAATGATATGGAAGTTAAGTACTTATATGTAGAAAATCTTTCCTTGGTAGCTTTTCAAGATGTCCAAATATTTCGCCATTATATCCTGCTCCAAAAAACAACAATAGTTTCAGATTGCAACCCCATGACTTATATCTTATCATGTCAATTTTTGGGGGGAGAATATTCAAAATGGATTGTCATTTTGCAGGAATTTGATTCGGAATTTATCAAATCCAAGTCAAAGAAGTCTTTAGTTTTGGCTGAGCTTCTCTGTGACCTCCCCTCTGATAGTACTGCAACTATGTCAGAACCATAAATTCCTAAAGAGTCTATGTTTATGATCGGATCATCTGATCCTTGGTATGGGGATTTCACCATTTATTTCCAAACCCAAACTTTTCGACCTAATACCTCTCGCTCTGAACAACGACGTATTCGATACCAAGCCAAAGATTATTTGATCGTCGGCGATACATTTTATCATCGTGGTTTTGATACCATTTTAAGGAGGTGCCTCACTCATGAGGAGGCCAAAAAAGTGTTAAATGATTGTCATGCTGGGGCTTGTGGTGGACATTTATCTAGATATGCTATTGCGCAGAAGATACTCCGCGTTGGTTACTTTTGGCCTACTATTTTTTGAGATCGCATCCTCGTGGTCATAAGTTGTCATGCATGCCAGATTTTTTATCGTAAGATCCGCAAACCGCCAGCGCCAATGCATCCTGTTGTCTCTGCGGGACCATTTACGAAATGGGGTATTGACTTCATGACTTGTAACCCTCGTTCGTCTGGGGGCATGCTTATATTATTATCACAATCGACTATTTTACCAAATGGGTCAAAGTGATGCCTACATTCAACAACACAGGACAAACAACTGCATTGTTTTTCTTTAATCATGTTATTGCATGGTTTGGGGTCCCACAGGCTATAGTTACAGATCATGGGAAACATTTTTGCAACCACATGATGTCTGAATTGACTGCCAAGTTAGGATTGTCACATGATAATTCTACTCCTTATTATCCATAATCAAATGGACAAGTTGAGGCTATCAAAAAAATTCTTAAACGAATGCTTCAACGAATGATAAGAATTCGTAAAAGAAACTAGCATTTGATCCTGTACTCTGCCTTGTGGGCATATTGAACCTCAGTGAGAAACGCGACCGGATTTACTCCTTTTAAATTCGTGTATGGTTTGGAAGCTATCTTACCAATCCAATGCAAAATATCATCGTTAAAACTCGTAATAGATTTGTTACCTGACACCTCAGAAGAAGAAGCGCGTCTCCTTAACCTCATCCATCTTGATGAAACACGTTGTGAAGCCCAATTGTCCAAAGAAGCACATAAGAGACGTATAAAGGTGCAATACGACAAAAATTTCCAACCTCCCATATTCTTAGAGGGCGACTTGGTCCTTCTTTACGATCAAGAAGCTGATATAATAGTTACAGGGAAATTTGAGCCATTATGGCATGGCCCCTATATTTTCAAAATATTTCTTGCTAAGGGTGCCTATGAGTTAGTTGATTACGATGGAATTCTGTTGGCACAACCTAGAAATGGGTTGTATTTGAAACGTTACTATGCTTAATCATGAGCGTAGTAATTTTTTGTATTATATTGTATATATGATGTTGATTTGCATTCACTATCTTAATTTATTTTTAGAGTTTCCTTGACGTTAGTAATCTGCTTTACAATTCATCTCAGATGTCTGAATCTTCAGAACCATTTGTTGGATATGCTGATGGTGCTAGTCGTAGTATGCAAAATCTATCCTCTGCAGCATGGGCCATTTTCGCTCCGAACGAAGAGTTAGTGAGTTTTCAAGGGATTTGTATTGGTAGATCGACGAACAATATCGTTGAGTATAGCGCAGTGATCAAACTTCTCTCTAATGCCATTTCATTTGGTATTAACTGCATAATCATAAGGTTAGACTCACAACTTGTGGTATTACAACTTACTAGTGTTTATACTGTTATAAATCCAACACTTCTTAGATTGTTCCTAAGAGTTCGACTTTTGGAAAGACATTTTGATTTTATTCAATATAAACACATTTCCAGAAATTTGAACACATTGACTGATTCATTAGCTAATCAAGTTTTAGACAAAAATTTGCAACATATGTAAAGAAAAAATTCACATCATTGAATATGATTGCACAATAAACATAGGAAAAACTCTGAAATCATATAGATAGATAGTTATAGGTTTTTACAAAATTTGTGCCCAAGACACATTGGTCATCAGACCTCAAAATGTATGCAAAATTTCACAAGTAAACTAGTGGTGCTCATGGTCACATGCTATAGATCTAGCTATCCTACGAAGTAACCGCATCCAATGGTTAGGAACCCAAATAGTGTGTCGCTGCAGTCGCATAGGAAGCTCGTCGATCCGGAAATCCAGAATTCCGAAGGTCAAACCTTCTATGTGCTGCTGAAGCTAAACTAGAGTCTCAGCCATATCAAGATCCTGAAGGACTGCTCTCCCGATAACCCTCTCTGCTGGCACATCTTCTTCGCACTCCGGTTCGATTACTGGTTGAACACGACCAACATTTGCATTACATCAAACATTTAGTTTAGTCTTGGGAAAACAGAAAAATACAAAAAAATTGTATAAACCTTATAAAAATAAAAAAATATGGTCAAAACATTCTTACCCATTACACCCCACTGAGCACCTTCTAGTAATGCTAAATTTGGATCCCCTTGAAAATCGACGCCTGCATATGCATACTCATCGATGGCGACAATCTTTCGTCGGAACCAAGCAAAGAATGAAGTAGAGAACACAACAGTCGATTGGCCTACATGCAGACCCATGAGTTCTACCCATCTCTGCATCCGAGGATCTCTAGGACTAGCTATATCCAGTGTCACATGTTGTTGCTGCATCAATGGAATCTGTTCTAAAGCGAAGGATATAAGGATAGAACCATAACTAAAATTCTTCTTCCTTCCTCCCTTTGCTTTATTAAGTTGTTCCTTTATCTGACATAGAACAGATTCAGACCAGTTGAAGACTGTTGGATCCATACACTCTAGCGCATACTGCATATACGATTTATTCGCTACATGTAGTGTAACAGTGCCAACAAGTTTAGTGATCGTGAAAATGATAGTTCTCAAAGGAAAATATCTGACATCCTAGATGTTTATTTTTCCATCTTTGCTAGGTTCTGCCCCTGGATAGCAATACTGCAAAATATAATCCCTCACTGTCTCTCCTCCAATGGTAGACCTTGAGAGTGAAATGGGAAAACCTCTCCTCGACAAACCTGTGAGAAGATACACATCCTCAATTGTTATGGGAACCACTTGGTTCTTAATATGAAATTCCTCTATCGCTGGATCCCATGCTCGAACTAAGAACTCCAAGAGTTCTATTTGTTGCCTCATTCCTGACAATTTGAAGTACTTAAGAAATCCACAATCTTGCAGGGCTCTTACTGTACCCAGATCATTTAAGGCAATCATATATTGTTCTTCATGTTCTATTTCCCTCCATGTAATCATCATTATAATCCAATGGAAACCTGAAATACAACCATAAGATCCATTAGATTCCATTCATTGAAAAAAACTAGGTCGATTTTGGGCATAATGAGAGAATCAAAAACTTAGATTGCACCCAATGCACTCCCTAACAAGAGACAGTGTGTTGCACATGCAAGTACCCTTCACTGCACCTGCTATGCAACGCAGGTTTCAACATTCAGGGGTGTGTTGCCCTCACTTTGGGTAAAATTTACCCTAGGGGCCTTAAAACCCTAAAAATTTGCAGAAATTAGAGATGAAATGAATAATAAAGGAAAGAGGAGGTTTATGGCACTAACCTGGATCAAACGACGATGAAATCCGTCCACAGAAACGATCACAATCAACAACTGAAGTTTGGGGGAAAAATCAGGTTCAGAGCTCCAAAATGCAAATGGTAACTATGGAATGGTAAAAATGAATAGTGAAACTACTTTTAATAGTCGTTTAATTATTTGCAAGTTAAATTTATTGCTATGACTATAGTTTTATTATGTTTTTATCATGAAACAGGTATTTTTAATCCATTTGAGGTTGTTCTAAATAGGAAATAAAACTGATGAACAGATTAGTCGTGCAATTTTATTTCAAAGAATGATTTGACCACACAGCATACTTTTTCTCCTTATTTTTTGAGCTTTGTTAAAAATGAAAAAGGATTTGAAGCGCACTTTTGTCTCTTTTTCGAGCTTCGATAACAGCGAAAAAGGAACCCTTGGAGTCTTCTTTCAGCTCTTTTCAGACTCCGATAATGTGAAAATATTTCTGAGCACTTGTATTTTCGAGCTCGTAAAAGTAAATGAATTGATATCTACTCAGTATAAGTTTAACCCTTTTTCGGACATAGATAGATTATTTACGAAAAAGGAATACCTTGGTTAAACATGACCAAAGAGGTTCTCTCAAATATTATTTTAGACTTTTTCGGATCTGAGTGACAAATTTATGAAAAAGTACTTATGGAGTTTTCTTTCGTCCTCTTTTTAAAAATCTCTAAATATGAAAAAGGACTGGGCTATCACTATCGTTAAGCTTGTTAAAACATAAAATAGTGATGGGCTTGTCGATCATGGCAAGAATCAAGTTTCATTCATCTCTAGACTCATTAAATTATTAAATAGCGATACTTTATTCGTCCGAAGGGTTGAATTATAGATCAAGCAAATGTTACCCTCCTCAAGCTTAAAAAATAAAGAGGTACTGGTCAACAAAAGACCGAGGAAAATTTGGGAAAAGTGAGAAAAATTTCCTTATGGTAGCAAGTCGCTCTTGAACATGACACTTCCTTCACTCAATGTCTGTGACTGTTTGGGTTGGGTAATCATCTTGATGGTTCATTCATACCTATGGTTCATCATACCTTCACTTCGGTTTGGGGTTAATGCTACCAACTCATCACAATGTCGCCGATATGTTCAAGAGAAGTCATCCAGTGAATAAACTCATCCTTCTGCAATACTCGTAAACCTTCATTCTCATGACCTTCATCCCTGAAAATTGCTATATCAAGTCATACCTTTGACTCCGAAATCAGTAACTCCTGTTTCACAATAAGATGACTTCCTATCGACGAAAAATCAATATCTAGGAAGTTCACTTAGAAACATCAGATTCCAGTACCATGAGGCTTGTTACAACATCGACAAGATCCTTGCTTTCGGACCTTTGACTGAAAGATTTTGTTTGGTGTTCGACATCAAATCGTCATGCCTTAACGAAATGTATTGTAGTACCTTAAGGGCCATTTTCATTAATGGTGGTTCTCTCGCGTTTGCTAACGTCTCACATCATTGGCTGGTAATCAAACGATGTCTTTCCATGTTCGACGATGAATCATATATTCGCATGGCTAGACTTGTACTTGAATGATAGAGTGAAAGAGATAAGAAGACCCCGGATCTATTTTCAACCATTCGGGCTGCGATTTTAGGATTGTTGTACACATCATCTGTACGGTGACCTTACATACAGATTGTCATCCGAACATGGGCCTATATCTTTAGGCATGTCTGCATTGGGAAACATTCCAATGTCGATGACTTTCTGAATTATGTACATGTTATTAGATTGTTTATGTGCTGAACATGGGAATGCTACCCTCAGCAATTATGATAAAAGAGGATATATCATGATGTAATGTATTTTAAGATTGATGCAGGTGACCACTCTGCTTCATCTCCAGCCCATCACAGTGTAAAGCATCTCAATCAAATGTTTTTATTATTTTGACCTCATGTTTTAGGGGGAAATTTTTATAGTTCAATTTGGGCATCATTCCCAAAGACCTGGTTAACTGGGCATCATCTCCAGGAAAAATGACTAAGGGTCTATCATCCCCTATCATTTCAAGTTGCTACATGCCCTATGACAAGAACAAGACAAATCAAGCATGACTTTCATCAAGAAAAAGTTTCCAAGGTTTTAAGTTTATAATATATGATATGAGAGCTCACCAACGATGCCTCTAAAGGCACTAAGTGCGTTGCATATGCAGGTAACCCCATGCAAGGCTGCTCTACAAAGCACTTCTCGCCATTCATAGGTGCGTTGGTCACATTGAGAGCGAAATTCTCATTGTTCGAGAATCTCCACTTGGCTAGTGCCTTCTAGAAGTGTTCACATGTGTCAAGCTTCGAATCCAAGTGTCCATTTGACATATACAAGATTGGGAACATGTATTGCCTATTATTGGAAATTCAATTATTGTAAAACAACCTTCACATCCTCTATAAATTGAGCATAGATCTGAGTGCTTGAGAAGGAAGAATTTGAGTAGAGAAATGCTGGTGAATTTTCAATTAAGAGTTAGATTTGTGTAACAACTGCTGGAGAGATTTATACTGTGATAAGGCTAGGAATGTTGCTGGAATGGTCACTTCAAATCAGTCACTAGATTGTAACCTCTCCTTCTATCATCAATAAAGAATATAACTTACTTTTCCCTATATGCATCTGTATTGGCTTTGATTTTCCATATTGTAAGATCTTAGTTGACGTATATGGTTTATACTTTACTGATTAGCAAAATAACTTGAATAGACATCTGTATTATTGCTATCTTCTATTGTTTAGTGTTCATTCTTGTAGGAAGCATTTTGCACAAACTGCTGGAATTTGAAGCTGCAACGGAAGCGAAAAAAGGAACCATTTAGAATCGCTTGGATTACAAGTAAGCTTCTAATATAGTCTCTGTGTATGTTCTTAGTTAGGAGAAGAAGTTGTATAGTCTTTAATATGTTGTTCTAGATTATCACCTGTCTAGGGAAGTATGTTTTATCCATAATTCACAATTCTATCCAACACTTAGCCTATAAGCTTCTGTGGTACACCTTCTGCCAGTTATGATGGTTGGATTTGCGTGTGTGGACTCCTCCACTCCATGAACATCCTCCTGTGGCTGATCCACATCTAGAGACTCATATTTTGGAACCAACAGTTCCTCTTCTTCATGCAAGTCCAGCTCCCTCTCAAGCAACAATCGCATGGATTTCCCCTCATCGAATTTTATATCTTGTCGCACCACAGTCATTCGACTATTTGGAAAATACACATGATAATTTTGGGGTGTTCCTATGTACCCCACAAAAATCCCAACTTCAGAAATCAACTCTAGCTTCTTCCTGGCATCCTTGGTCACATGCACATAAACAGATGAGCCAAAAATCTTAAAGTGTGAAACATCTGGTTTCTTACCAGTGAAAGCTTCTTCAGGTGTATTCATGCCAAGTACTCTATGAGGACAACGGTTTTGCACATAAACTATAGTGTTGCATTCTTCCACCCAAAAATGCATTGGTAGGCCCTGATCATGCATCGCTCATGTTGCACCCACAATCATTGTATTCTTCCTCTCTGTGACCCCATTTTGCTGTGGGTTATGAGTTCTCTTTGAATTCCTTCTTTGCTGTAGAAGTTCTTGAATTCATTAGAGATGTATTCTCCACCATTTTCGCTCCTTAGAGCCTTCACTTATTTCCCCAAATATTTCTCCACCAATGCCTTAAACTCACAGAACTTTGAGAATGTTTGATCCTTCTTTTGCATGAAGAAGATCCAACATTTACGAGAAAAGTCATCAACAAAAATAACATAGTACTTATGTTTTTTTGTTGAAGCAACTGAGAACGATCCACACACGTCTGTGTGAATTCTCACAAGGTTCCCGAAAGCATGGTTCTCCTTCTCATGAAAGGTGTACTTTACATACTTTTCCATGGTGCAACCATTGCACTGATCTAATTGAGCAAGTGTTCCCATTGGAATTGTTTGGGCAATTTAGTGTGTCCTAAATTGCTGCATTTAATTTGTCAATCCGGGAATCGTAAGCTGATGAAGTGCGGCGCACTATATGTGCAAGATAACCTATTTCTTAACTTTTGTCGTTTCTGGTCTTTCTAAGGTGAAATGGAAATTCTAAAATGAAAAACAAGTTTGGTTATATTTGTTCAAGGAAGTGATATCCCCTATAATGATTTACCAATCTTGAAACTTTAAAAGCAAATTGAAATTATAATGACAAGACTTGAAAGAAAGTAAAAGTGTACTGCTGAAATGAAAAGGTGCTGCTAATCTAATGAATCAAAACAGGAAACTAGTGAACATGAAAACCAAACTATTCTTGCTGCCAACTGAACACAAAAGAAACTATGCTTATGGAAATTCAAAATTGCAACTAGTGAAGGATTAAGGGAAAAAAAACTCAATTTTCATACACCCTAAAAGTGGCCCGACTTGTACATTGACAACTAGCGCCACTTGGCGCGACTTTTACTTGAAAACTAGCGCCAATGGTCAAGTGGCGCGGGTTGCTAACTGACAACAAGCGCCACTGCCTGAAAATGAAAAAACAAAGAATTTCTCCCAACCAAAACCAGACTTCCCACTTCAAGCTGAATCTAAAACAAACCCAGACGCAAAATACTGACCAAAAGAAACTTCCGAACAAGGATAACCCTACCACCTACAGGAAATGGCGCCTAACAAGGATAACCCACCACCACCCATTTTAGGGATCGCCTGCACGTCCGCTTTGTTGTCTCTGCTTACCTTGGTCAACTCTGTAACTGCCTACAGGTGCACCTGCTCGGTGATGCGTGGTGCATAAATGTCTTTGGGGGCATTAGGTCCTGACTTCCAGGATGTTTTCCTTCCATCGGGAGTGGAACACTTGGAAGCGCCGCCTTCTTGTTCATTTTGATGTAAGCCGGTTAGAGCACAGTTCCCTCCCTGTGTCAAGCTCTTTAAAAAATGAAACCAGGTTCTCAGAGCATAGTTCATTGTCTTGTGTCAAGCTCCTTAAAAAATGAAACAAGGATGTCTGAGGATAGTTCTTTTAATGTGTCAACCTCGTTAAAACAATGAAACACGTTCCCGTTCAATTCGAGTCTTTGATAAGATCTCGTAAAATCCCAGTCGAGTCTTTTCTTTTGATCTTGTAATTTGAACCTTCACTCCATCTGCTTTTCATATGGACTGAAGCTTGGGGGGCATGTACCTCGAATTGTGTCACCATGCTGGGGGCATGCCTACTTTTTCAAGCATAGTTTGTTTCCGTTTCAAGCTTGTGTAAAAATGAAACCGGTTTCAAGCATAGTTTATCTTTGTTTCAAGCTTGTGTAAAAATGAAACCAACTTCAAGCAGAGTTTCCTGATTTCAAAATGAAACCTTTCCCATTTTACCCCTTGTGATTGTCATCTTATCAGCCTATTTTTCCAGATGAGCCTTGGTTTTCTCGCTCCATCGTCATTATCTGCTTGGCCGATCATATGCCTTCACTTGGTTGTTTTACCCGTTCCTGAGGAACCGCTGCGATGAGTGGTCTTGTTAGCCAGCCTCTTAACCTTTACTTGTTTTGAGAAGTTCCACCATTACCGGAACCAGTAGCTACCCTTTATACCACTCGTTCCTCCAGGAGGAGTCATCTTTCAGCTCTTTTCTGACTCTCTAAATATGAAAAGATCGCCGAGGCCCTTGTCGTTTCGATCTCGTTAAAATGGACACGAATCGACATTCACCCGGTATAAGTTTAACCCTTTTTCGGGCCGGGATGGATTGATTACGAAAAAGGAATACCCTAGCCTATCGCGACTAGGAGGTTTTCTCGGATATTGTTTTCTACCTTTTCGGATCTGAGGAACTATTTACGAAAAGGGATCTGTGGAGTTTACTTTTCTGCTGTCTTTTCAAACTCTCTAAACATGAAAAGACGCCGAGTTCTTCCTTTGTCAGACTCGTTAAACCCTGATGACATCGGATTCAGTCGAAATGACGTTCTCCGAGTTCCTCCTTCCTAGGGCTCGTTAAATGTACTAGGATGGATCCGTCCGAAGGACGGGTTTATATGACAAGCATATGGTATCCTCTTCAAGCTTGTGTAAAAATAAAGAGGTACTCACCGAAATGGTGGGGAAAATGGAACCATAGTCGTTGTCGTCGGCAGTATGTCGCTCTTGAACATGGCACTTGTCTGCATTCGTGTCGGGTTGGGGACATCTCATCTCGTTGCTTCACTTTGCCTCCGTGGGTTTGGGTAATCTCTTTTGACCTCTCATCTGTTCATTGCCTCGTCACCATGACCTTTGATCCGTTGATGTCAAATACTGCCAAGTCCATTGTCGTGCCGTTCATATGTTCAAGAGAAGTTGGCCTCTGCAAATATCAACCTTCCTCTGTTTCTCATATGGTCCTAATTCACAACAAAACATTATGTTCCTCTGTCTCGTGTCGATGATGTGGGAATGATTATGGCCCACCTTCGATCAAGGTCACTTCCTGTCGACTTCAACTCATTATCCAGGAAGTTGGTCTAGAGACTCCTGATGGTACCTTGGAGCCTGCATGCCTCAATGGCAGGTTCGTCGCATTCGACGTGAAGTTTACATCATTGACTTCCGATCGAATGATTCTGCGGGTGTTTGACGTCAGCTCATTGATTCACACACCGTAGATTGTACCTGTAGTACCTTGAGGACCATTGTCATTATTGGTGGTTTCTCTCGCATCTGTTAACAGCTTTCATCATTGGCTGGTAATCAGACGATGTTCTTGCATGTTCGACATCAGCTCACACATTCACATGCTCGAACTTGTACTTGTTTGGGTCGAGATGGAGCGCAAGACCCTGGATTGTGTCTGTTGTAATCCAGGCTGCGATTGTGATTTATTATCATTATGTACATGACTCACTGATTGGATGGATGCGACCATACCTGAGTCTATTTGTTTGATCTTAGTTGGATGGCTGCGCCCATACCCTGGATCCGGATTATAGCATACTCTGTTCGGATGGCTGCGTCCATACCATAGATATACATCATGTACTTGAGATATCAGTTGTATCTTTCTGCGCAGGTTTTCCGACGGCGAGCCTTCGGTTGGACATGTTCTCGTAAAGCATTTCACCCCTCTCTCTCTCGGGCCTCATGCTTTAGGGGGCACTTGTTACACAATAATTTGTCACCGTCCCTACCATTCCCCGTCCCGCACAATGGAGGACCCATTATGTGACCTGTGAACACTATCATGCCTTGAAAACATCATCAATGCATCCCTCTGAGTATGAACTTCATTTTCCCTTGAGACATCTCCTTGCAAAACTCATGAAAAACAACTCTTTTTGCATTGGCGCGGGTAGACAGTTCAGTGCTCGCGCCAATCAGGGAAATCCTGTAAAGAGGTCGCGCCACTTGGCGCTCTGTCATAGAGCAGCAATCGCGCCACCCATTTTAGGAACTGTTTTTTATATATGGATGGCGGAAGTTGAGTTCAAACAAACTCACAACCACTGCCTATCTTGAGTTGGGAGGTTTGGCTACGGGAGTTCTATGGAAGGGAAGTAGTTTTGCCACCTTCTATTGAACCTTCCTTGTTGATAGGGCCAATCCCATAATAATAGGGATCCCAACTCCCTCCTTCCCCATCTATAAAAGCTTGCTCAGATCCATGGCAAGCTAGTCTTGAAGTGCTGAAGCTTTGCATCTCCCTATTCCCAAGTGCCTTTGTGTTGTAAAGAATCCTTTCTTTCCCTTAAGGCCCATTCAAGCGAGGAGACCATTGTTACGAGACTCTGGAGAGGTTTTCCCTTTCCTTGGCGAGCTTTGCGAGACGTGGACGACCGGAGACCCGTTCGAAGGAAGCTGCGACGTCAGAAATTGGTTGTAACTTCTATTCATTTATTACTTAATAGATGACTATGATTATGGTTCCACTCCGTTTTCCATCATGTTAATGCGAGTTATATCTTTTCTGACCGATGTTTAGTTACGTATGCTGGTTCCTATGCTTGTATCTGTTCATTTCTTCTATGTGCAGGTGTTCATCTACGGAGATCGTGGAAGGATTGTGATCTGCCAGGGCTGAAGGATGGGGACACTTCTTCTTCAGATCATAGCGTTGGAATCCGGGTAGGCTTCTATCCCAAGTCTTTCATTCGTAATTAGGAGCTTGCGTCATAGCATTGTTTGTTTGTTGCTAGACCCCTGCTGGGCTAGTAGGGATCGCCTCTGTCCGCAGAGGGGATTTACCTCCTCAACA